>JAAGKR010000345.1:156320-222678 GCA_011419295.1 Clarias macrocephalus
GTCATGTAATGGTAAGCGCCAACCAGCGTGTGATTTGCATTTCTATTTTTCCAGCTTAGAAATGAGCTCAACAGCTGGTTGAAAGAGAGCTGCTTAGTTTTGCCACTTTATTTCGGCATTCACTGATGCTCAAAGTTATTAAACATATTGCGTACTGTTAACTTAAATAATTACAATTAGCTCAAATTAATAGACCTTGATGAGTATTTAGAACTTTTTGGTATTCAGGAGTTTGTAGAAATGACACTTCTCAAGTTAGCTGAACAAATTTGATATTTTAAGTAACTGTAAGTACTTAAGTAACAGTAACTGTCACCTTAAAGTTCCACCAACTTAAAATCTTTCAGACTAGCGATTTTGTGCCTGACGTCATCAGGGCAATAAGGCACTGGAGGCTCAATGGTAGGTGTTGTGCCTGCCATGTGAAAGGCCCGGGTTCGATTCCCAACAACTGGATGAAGTGGCGTTTAGAAGAAGAATATCATGGAGCAGTTTGAGGTAACAGAAAAGACATTATACTAGGGGTATTTCAGCTGGAAATATTACCAGACACACTTTGGAGGAGCTCCAGAACCTCTCCTAATTTGGTCAAGTAAAATATAGGCCCTTTAAAAGGCAATCTCACAACACATGCATCGGTTGGGGGATGCATCAGTTGTCAATCATGCACCAGGACAGCAATTTAAACAAGGACTCCTTTAACACACACACACACACACACACACACACACACACACACACACACACACACACACACACACACTCTCTCTCACCCAGCATTGTTTTCTTCCTGCACACAGATGATGAAAAGTCAAAGCACAATCAAGGTACCTGAGCAGTCCAACCTAGACGGTTACTTCGAGGATGGCCAGAGGCGCATTGATTACATCCTAACCTACCCGATTGACAAAGTAGAGCACACACGGCACCACTCCTCTAGCACCTTCAGAAGCATGAAAGACTGCTGCTGCTGCTGTACGGGGAAACGCGACAAGGCCGACACCACTCATCATGACCCGGAGAGTGCCAGTAACGCGCACCACCTCAGGGAGGAGTTTGAACATAAGCTTATGGACATGGGACTTGACCTGGAGAGGGAGGAAGATGTGAGTGTACATGTTATATTCTGTTATACCGAAATACTGCAAACTACAATCGATCATATTTATTACTGTATGGAGTTTTTGAATGAATATATTGGTAATGCATTATGATGTATCTACTAAGGCTACACTTTGTCCCTGTATACTAATCATTTTGTATAGTGTTATATCATGATTTTATATACAAGGAGCCTTTAATTGAAACCGGAACTTGTGATGAGATTTGTGATAAATAAATACATAAAACAGACTTCAAGAACAGTACGGCGATGACATTTTTAGTAAAAAATTTTAATGGTGCAAATGTTTTAAAGAAGGACGTCCATCTCTGAATGACGATCCTGGCTGAAGTGGCTCAGAGCCAACTGCATGTGCAGCAAGGTATATTACATAAGTCCCGGTTTGACTTGAACACCCCTTGTATATTGAGATGTTTATTTAGCAGTTTTGGAAGGAGCCTCTGGTGGCAGAGCTTTGGAACAGGTAGAGATGAAGCTGGAACATGACATTTTATAGCACGTCTTGTCCACAAGACTTCTATGGTCAAACGTAAATAGATGGATAAAAAGTGTTATTCTTTAATTAATAAAAATTTGTATGCTGTGATATACTGTATATGTCATTTAAGGGGGCTTTTATAGGTTTATCTTCATGTTGGACACCACAAGAGTGTTTTCATGGCACCTAAACCCCTTGCAGAATATTCTTCATCTCCACAAATGTGTAATATACTGTAGGTTTTTTTGCACTAGCCTATCATACTGGACACTCTATAGCAAAGCCTATATCCATAAATCCTATTTACACAAGTTATAGCTTTATAGTCCATTCAATTAGTACATTATGCCTCTTTCCATTCAACCCTTGCTCATCTTATTTTCTTCACCACTCAGTCCACATTTTAAAAGAAATCAGATTTGCAATACACTTTGTCTTTTTTTTTTTCTTCTTTTTTTCTTACCTTTGCCGGCATTTGACTTTGTGTCATACTATCTCATACAGCAGAAGGAATTCGCAGATGAAACTAAATTAGGCACTGGAATCTGCTTTCTTTATAATTAACTATAGCAATTATGAGGGAATGAAAGGGCTGCATAATTAGTAAACAGTTAGCTCACAATATAATTGACTATTTAACATAATTACTAGAGATGCTACTCCAGGTTCCTCCCACAGTCCGAAGACATGCAGATGAGGCTAACTGGCGTTTCCGAATTGCCCGTAGTGTCTGGGTGTGTGTGAATACAGGATAAAGTGGTATAGACGATGAGCAATTGAGTGAGTAGAGATGCTCATTGGTACAGTAGGTTTCTCGCCTGCCATAAGGCCCGGGTTCAATCCCCAGTCAATGGCTAAACCCCAGCCACTGGGTGCAGTGCCGGTCCCAAGCCCAGATAAAATGGGAGGGTTGCATCAGGAAAGGCATCTGGCATAAAAACTCTGCCCACTTATGTGCAGATCAGATCGTCTGTAGCGAAAGACTGACAGCAACAAAACTGTAAAAAAATTAAAATAAAAATAAAAAAGTAATATCGAATTGGGATGTTTATAAAATGGTGATACTTACAGAATCCTGGGTATCGTTATAATATCATATTGTTTGCCAACTGGTGATTCCCATCCCTTATGATTAGTTCTGCACAAAAACGTATGCAGAATATGCAGATTAATTATGATGATGCTCTCTCTCTCTCTCTCTCTCTCTCTCTCTCTCTCTCTCTCATGTCTGTTATCTATTTTTGAAAAAAATAATTTGTTTCTCTTATTGGAAGCAGGAAATTTATGATCTTAATAATTATTTATAAGGACACAGCATCTCTGTTCATAGGTCCTAATTTGCACAATTGTTTTGGCAGGCATTCCACCACTTTAAATGTAACTATTAATAGATATAAATTACAACACGTTATAAATAATCTTAGCCTGCACGTACAGTGTTGTAGAGCCTGAAGTTTCAGTTTTATATATACAGCTGCATACACAGTATATGAGGGAGGGTGAAATTTATTCACAATTAAGGATCCCTGGCTGCTCAAAGTTTAGAACCTGTGCTTTTGATGACACAATGCAGTGTTGCGTTTGTACAGACAGGGTCAGACTTGATGTGTGGGCTGGCAGTTATAACAAGAGTGGGACATGAAGATAATCTTACATAACACACCCTCCAGGCGGAGATAACTAAATGAATCCCCATTCTCCCTCGTACACAGCGCAGAATTTGTTCTCGTATGCTTTTTTCCTTGTCCGAACAATTTCGAAGTCATGTTTTGGTTTATTTTACTAATTATTCATGCCACACGAGTGCAATAGCAATAACGCCGTGGTCCTCTCTGTTTTTGCTGCGTTGTCTTTTCAGGCTAAAATTCCAGACGTGGGTTTCCTGAAGATCCACGCACCCTGGCAAATTCTCTGTCGGGAAGCAGAGTTCATGAAGCTTAAGATGCCCACCAAAAAAGTATGCACATTTTTCTCCCTATTGAAAAAGATTGCATAGGATTCTGGATCAAACTCTGGATTGAGTATTGATTACACAGCGTATTCCAGCCAACGTTGCCCTTTCTGTACCATTTCAGAAATATGAGGTCGGTAAACCAGGTAGTCATATACGCGCAATCAACAAGTTTATCCAAAGACTGTCTGCACCGCTGACTCCCAAAATCGAAGAGAAGACCCCTCATAACGAGAAGCACATCTGTTATCCATTCTCAAGGGAAAAACAGCACTTGTGAGTAAAACAATTACTGATGAGGCTGCGAGTATTTAGCCAGAAAAAGATTTCGAAACTTGCTAAGCAGGCAAAATGGAAATGATTTCCTTAGAACGATTGCAGCTCACTCATCGTGGGAAATGGAGCAGAGACACAAAACTCACAATTCCATGAATTTGACATGCTGTTGAAACTCTTGGGTGATTTTTTTTTTATTTTTTTTTATGTTGCTTTTTTAATACAACACAGTGTTCCCAAAATCCCTGGTGAAGCATACAGTACACACCATCCCAATATTCCTTCATAGTGGTCACAATGGGGACTGCAACATGTACATATAGATAGTGCAGTGGAACTCGCTCAATAGACATTTTCTGTGGATTAGGATCAGTTAATGACAACTTTCCCAGAGCCCCATTTTTAAAATATTCAATGACCCCAAAGATCTTTATCACTAGCAAATCAGAAACTAAATCTGATCCATTTGTGCAGACCGTGTGACTATTTATGATTCACGATTTACATTTCTATTCTAAGATATAATGCAAAGATTAGGAAAGAGGTACTAGCTTTTCAGAAAACGCACCTATCGCATTTAACAGCAGTACTGGACATCTAAATGAGCAGCTAGACCTTGTTGTCTGCTCTCTATGACGTAACTCTAAAAATGGACCAGGCAATAGCTTATAGCAAAAGAGACACATGACTTCATTTAGTTGATGGCAATGTCATTTTTAATGTTGTCCGGCCTGCCAAAATCTATGGACACAAACTGCTGCTGTCTTCGAGTGTCTTTGCTGCAGATGTAGATGTAGGTGTAGATGATGCACTTATAATAATCTGCCTGTAAATGGCTTAACATGAAATGTAAGACTGCAAGCTGAATAAAACTTTCCCCATTAATATTTCATCTCTCTTTCCAGGTTTGATATATCAGACAAAGATTCCTTCTTCGACAGTAAAATCCGCGCCTCAATCGTGAGTACCGGTGCAACCGCTACTCTGCTTTCTTCTGCCTTCTCATTGGCATGACATTAAATAAATAACATGATGACTGTTCCACACACTGTTCTGCTTCAGTCATGGACAGAATGATTTGAGGAGTATATCGAAAGTCTTTTTCTCCCGTTTCAGGTGTGCGAGATCATAAAACGAATAAAGTGCATAGGCGTGAAGGATATCGTGGGTAAGTGCTGTAATCTCATTTTTTCAGACTGCATATCCGTCTCCTGTTCATTTTAGAAGCAAAGTTTCAGGAGTCAGCTTAAAGTACTATCCTATCGTCTTATTGATTGATTAATAGCACAAGAATTCAAATAAAATGAAGTGAAGTCAGGGACTTGTGCCTAATTAAATTGTTTGTGTACTTGCTGTACAAATGCTTCAATGCAAAACATCAAAGGAAAGATCAACAAATGAATGTGATCTTTAACAGCATCAATAACTTATTTTCTTATGAAACTCTGGGGTGTTTTTTTCCCTTCTTTCATGGATGTACTTTGGGTGAAGGTCTCCTATTATACCCACAATGCTGTTTGACCACCTGCCAGTAGTGAAGCAGTGACATTCTGTACCTAAAGACAGTGACATCCCTGATTAGCTTTTCAACTAATATCATCATTCATAGTACCGGGCAAAAGTCTTGAGCCACTTCTCATTTCTTCATATTAAATTACATTACACTAAATTATGTAGATCACTTTAAAAAATTGGAACAAATGTTTTACTGTGACAGGCTGCAAAAATACAAAATGCAATTTAAAAACTTGGTTGTTTATGCAACGACGTCAACAGCATCCTCATTTTCCCTCTCGTCTGTCGCAACCACTCAGCATCCAGCATCACCAGTATATTAATCACTGGCCTGATCATCTGTCATCATCTGCACCTGTTTCTCACTGGTTAACTCCTGAAGTGAGATGTTTTTTGACACTTGAATGATTCATTGGTCACCGTGTGGCTTAAACAAACAAAAACACTCATCTTGAAACTGCTCAGGGACTGGACTGAAAACGAGAGGCAAAACAGCTCTTCAGGAACCCTGGAGGAACTATTTCTCAAGTCTGGCTCTTTGAAAGCAAAATAATATGAAATGAGGGTTGACCCGTGATTTTTTCACATTACTGTACATCATCATTTTGTAGATCTCTGAGCCTACTGTATATACATCATACTTTTATATATATATATATATATATAGATAAGTATGATGTGTGTATGTGTGTGTATATACAGTATATCCTTGTCATAACTCGGCAGTGAGCTGCACTTCATTTTCGCACTTCGCGTCAAACTTTTCTTACCTCCAGTATTTCTTCACTTAATTTTTCCAAATAGTGTGTCATAAACATGGTTGTAAAATGGTGAGTAGGAAAAGAAGCTCTTGTTGTTTTAAGGCTCTTAATAATTATATTTACTTCTCTTCTTCTTTACTATTCTGTACTGTAAGACTGCTAGCACTGACACCCTGTGATGTCAGAATGGCGCACGGCCATTAACAACCAGGAAAATATTACCTTCATCATTAAACATATTACAACTATTATATTATATATAACATTATATTTCAGTCTAAATATATTTATTGTTTGAGGGTGGAGTTTTCCTTTGATTAGAGTGTAAATGGCTCAAATAATTTTTTGCTTAAAATGTTTTTTGTTATTATTATTTTTATTATTAGTAGTAGTATTATTGGTAAACATTTGACGTGTCATTAAAATGTCTGGTCTGTAGGCATTAACACGCTCATTGCTCAGGGAGTTTACACATCAGCCTACCCTCTACACGATGTAAGTAATGCCAAAACATGTGCTGTTACTAAATATTTACTAATAATTTTACTTATAAAATATTTGCTTTGTTCACTGTGTACTGTCTTGTGTGTCATATATAATGTCCTTTGTCTTGTGTGTCACATTGTTTGCACGAACACTTGTTAAATATTGGCAGTAGAAACTAGCTAAATAAAGTTTTGCTATACTTGACACTTGTGCATACAGTAAGCATGATGTCGATACATTAGATCCGAATATGTGCGTTAACATACAGTACTATCTATCCCTGTTACAGGGTGACATTGACGGTGTTGAGGCTGAACA
Organism: Clarias macrocephalus; assembly: GCA_011419295.1. Taxonomy (NCBI): domain Eukaryota; kingdom Metazoa; phylum Chordata; class Actinopteri; order Siluriformes; family Clariidae; genus Clarias; species Clarias macrocephalus. The sequence goes on from JAAGKR010000345.1 coordinate 163,229, forward strand.
GAATGATAGAAAGGTAAGAAAAATTCAATTACTGTACAATATGCAACAATCAGCCATAACATTAAAACCATTAACATTGAAAGCGCATTTCAACGTTAGCGGTTCCCCCTTGTGGCATCAAGGTGGCTCTGTCTGGGGGTGTACTGTGATGCCTGGCACCACGACATTGGCAGCAGATTCTTGGGGTGCTGTGGGTTGTGGGGTGGGATCTCTAAATTAGTTTTTTTTTTTCCAATGGGAGCTCGATTGGATTGGACTGTGGGGATTTTGTAGGCCTGGTGAATGGCCTTGAGTGTTCTGGTGGCTTTCTATCATGGCTACGAGAACAACCGATTTTTGCTGCATTGGCTTTCCAGTGGAATCAAACTGGTTAGCCTAGAATTTGGTCGCCGCCAAAATCTAGCCTTGGGTGCCTAGGATGCTGTCACCTGTTACTGGTATGTAATAATCACTGTTATTCAGTTCACCTGGCAGTGCTGTTTACATTACGGCTACAATACAATGGGGCACAAAAGTCTAAAACCACTAGTGAAAATGAGATATTATCTTTTCAATCATACCTGGGCCAGAACGTTTTTTTTAAGTAGTCATAGATCAGATACATGACATATCCAATAAATCATCATGACACATGATAATGACTGTGTTCAGTTTGGAATTTGCGTGGCATTTGTCCAACACATTCTAAAGCTCATATCACTATCATCACTATCGTCACCTGCGCCTGGTGTCAGGAACATGACGAAACGAATGGAGGACAGCTACAGCAGGGACTAGACTGGTATTTGGAAATATGTGGAAATTGATTGATAGTTTATTACGTTTAATATTTTAAAATGATTGCCAATGATAACTGAGCAGTTTTGGATGTATAAATGCAATTTCATATATAATGTTAATCAATTGTTTAAAAAATCCAATTAAATTCCATCTAGATTCATCCATGTCCAATATTCTTTTATTTACTGTAGCTACAGTATACAGTACCACTTAAGAATTTCCCAGATTATTCTAAGTGTTCGATACTTACGATGAAGTGTTTTCAATTAGTATGTCTGCTTTTAGCAAGAACTGTTAAACTACTCAGTCTGCACCAAAAGCCTTTTGCGAATCTGACCCTCTGATGAGTTTAATTTTTAATTTATATTGACCGAAATATAAATGTGCTCATGCGAAGACCGAGGCCTCGTCAGGGCGGCCCAGTGTGGTGTTGGACGAGATCTCTGCTTTCAACAAGGCATAATTATGAGTGTGTGAGTGTCACCAAGGCAACAGTATAATTTCCCACTTCACCATCTGTGAGCTGTGCGTCAACAGGCGTGTTGGCGGTGAAAAAATGTATTGCCAAGTGTAACTCCTGTAAACATGCTCAGAGGGACTTGCAGTACAGACAATACAGATACGAAGGGATTTACTGTATAGCGCCCTGCACTATGTCATTTCCTGGGATTTTGACTCGTCCTCTGGGTGTTTGAGATGCTTAATGCCCGAGACTTGCTCGAGCATCCAAATGGTTTGTGGATATGTTTATTGTACACAGCCAAGTAGCTCCACAATGAAGCTGCCTCGTTTATTTCATTCTATACATCATGTTCTAGAGGCACAGAGCGGGAAGCCCATTAGAGACTAAATTCGACATCAGATGTTTTTCTGTTGTAGTTGGTGTTGTTGTTATGAATCCATCACCGTTCATTTAGTTTGCATTTCCCAATTCCCATTACGCGGGGGAAGTTAATCATTGCAGGCCTGCCGCCATGACAAGTGGCGTAATTGCGCTTGATTGATCATACGCTTGCTGAAATCCAGTCATTTTCTCTGCAGGTGTTATACGAGCAGTGGGCAAGATACAGCCTTTTCTACATGTACCAGCCCATCGGATTGATCAGGTAGGAACTGTTAAAGACAGATGTTTCAGTTGAATTACTCCTGGACAGGCCAACAAGCCACACAGGAAAGAATAAAGGCTCTGGGACATGTGAAACCACTACATCTTTTCTTTTCCCAAGTGTTTTTTCATGCTATAGTACGTCACAGGACAACTGAGCACCAACTGTGCTCCTCCACAAAAATGACCTCATAGACACCCACAATTGACAGGGGAGTGAGTAATGCAGTCTCTCCCACTTCGACATTATGGATAATTACTGTGCTTTAGGACTTTTCATCATAGATAGGCTATAGGATAGTCAGGATCCAAATGTTAACCGATAGAAATGGTGATTAAGTCCCAATTTATAATCATTTATGCATATTTAAACAAAGACAGTCTCTGACTTTTTCTTTTTTAATTGAAAAACAAACTGAAATTGGCACAAAATAAAACTACTCTATTACATTTTATATATAAATTGGGTTTTTTTTGGCTCAGTGGTAGGTTTCTTGCCTGTCCATGCAGAAGGCCTGGGTTTGATTCCCATCCAATACCCAACCGCCAGCCACTGGATGCGGTGCCGTCCTCCTTCTCCTTTGCTTCAGAAAGATTATCTGGCGTGAAACCTGTGCCAAGTTGTGTGCGGAACAGATACTAGATTTTTTATTGGGTTTAGATCTGAACACAGGCTGGATCATTCCAAAACCCTGATCTCGTTTCACTGTCGTTGTTACACTGAAAAGTTTAATTCCTTTTCTTCCAAAGTATTTTAACAAGAGCCTTAAGGTTTTTTAAAGTAATTAATTCCCTCCACCCTTAAAAGCCCCAGTTCCAGCTGAAGAAACACAGCCCCAAAGCTGCCCCCTCCATGCCTTCCCATGGTGCGGGGATGTTCTGCTGTTAGGCATACAGTATGTTCTCTACTTGCCACTTATTGCCTTTACAGTGTTCAGTGATTTGGATCCCTGTTCTTATTTTTTTTATTTTTTAGATTTTTCCCTGATTTTCTCCCTAATTTAGTCGTGTCCAATTCCTCCCCGTCACCAGGGGGCTCCCACATCCTACTACCACTCACCCGGGAGGGCCGAAGACTATCACATGTTTCCTCCGAACCATTAAAGTTACATTTAAACATCACATGAGACGGATTGCTGTTGTGCTTAATGTCAGCACGGCTGTGATGTATGATATTGCATGACCTCGAGTTAATATTGCTTTTATACAACCAAATTTATTTATTTATTTATTTATTTATTTTAACAGAGTGATTTATTTATCAAATTTGCATGCCATTTTTGACTAATAAATCCACCTAAAATGTCTTGCGTTTTAATATGGGCATGCATGAAAATAGTCCACAGGTTAAAATAAGAGAGGTTACTTAGTTTCGATCGTGCAATGAATACTGTAATTAAGAATACTTAGCGTTGAGTGCTTATAAGTGTTTTCTAAGCGATCAGTTTTATTTGCTTTCTCTTTATCTCTTTCCTTCTCTGTCTCACACACTCACGAACCCAGGAAGTATTTTGGCGAGAAAATCGGTTTGTACTTTGCCTGGTTGGGTGTGTACACTCAGATGCTAATCCCAGCAGCAGTCATCGGTGTCATCGTCTTCTTGTATGGCTGTATCACTGTGGATTCCAATATCCCCAGGTCAGTCCCATCATTATCTACAAACATGGGTTTCACTATGGGAACATATCATACATACTGTACATGTGACCAGACTGCAATTATGCTGAAACTACACTTGCCATGGAACGCCTCCTGAGTAGCACGTTAAGGCAGGCGCTAATATTTGTCCGAGACACTTTTAATGTTCCAGCAGGACAGGTTCACCCTGTGTTCTCAGAGCCTGCAGAGACAGAGACACACATGAATGTTAAAGGCATGGTACGGTACATCTTCGAGGTTATAAGAAACCATGCCCAGTAACGTTTCCTGCATAACCGCCAAGTGCCCTCAGGCTTACTCAGGTACACCAAGTGGAGAACTTATAAACAAACGTAATTAAAGAAGCAGTTAAGCAGGTAAAACTTCTCTAATTTACCGTACTAACAGTCGGTTACTCAACTAGACTCCTGATGGACTTCCAAACACATTGTAATTAGATGGAGAAAAGTTGTTATATACTTGTCTGCAGTCATAATGGACACTAATGTAGTCTATAATGACAGTTCTCAATTCCCCGCACTCTTGAGCTGCACTTAAGACACAGATTAAATACATGCGAACGGATGCCTACCGCTGGCATCCTTTTATCGTCTGAAGCTTTCAAAGCAGCACTGAATACTTCTTTTACTGTAACAGTAATGCATTATTGTGCAGGGCGATTGAGCATACAGAGACCTCCTGCACTAACAGCTTATGTGATTAATTGTTTTTTATCAGGCCTTTCTTTCTGTTTCGATGCTTGTCCAGATAAAGGAACACATTAACAGACGCAGAAGCATTTTAACAGACCCTACGACGGCAGAATATATGTGTAATCTAACACATTGATAATATTGTATATTGCAATATAAAATTATTGCAGATTTTTGTACGTTGTCCAAAGGAATATATCATCGCTAGTGAGGGGAAAAATGAATAAATTTCACATATATTGTCTGATAAATAATATATAATCGGAGAAGCGTTCAGGTCAAAGTGGGACTTTTGATTGTGCAGAATAACAGGACACAGTAATGAGAGTAAACGCTACCTTTATTTCTCTAAACAATCCCCTACTACACGTATCCCAGTGTCTCACTAGTGCTTGTATATCATCAAGGTGAAACTTTTTCTCACTATGCTACAGCCATGATCGGACTGCCCACTTCATGTCTGACACACTGGCCTCCCGGGAACTCCTTTACAGTCCAAACATGTGAAATAACTCCCAGCCCAAGATATCTGTCAAATTTTGTCCTAGTTTGACTTGAAAACACCCTTATATAAAATCAATATATTACACTGTACAAAATTATTCTATGCTAATAGTTATTGTATGCTATTAGTTAACTAATAGTTATAGGATTTTACATTTATTTTGCATACATGCACATTAACATCAAAAACAAAAGATGGGAACAAAATTGTGGCCGTAATGGATATATCATATGTATAATAATAATGATAATGCAATAATGCATTCATATATTATGAACAGTATAGATATGTAAAAGTATGTATAATAATAAATATAATGCATAGTATTTTGTAATATGTCAGTATATTTCCTTATAAGTTGAGCTTTCTAACATGGGGTTCACGTCAGTGTTTTTATCCTGCATTCGCTTCTTATTTGCATTTGCATTTGCATCCATAAGCCTGTGTGGACAGTGAGAGTTCACAACGAGATTTGGATCAGAAACCCAAGAGTCATAAAACTTTATTTAAATGCCTTTTGTTTAGAAAAAGATGCCTAATTAGGATTACCAATCAAAAAATTCAGGAGTAGGATTTCAGTTTTGTGACTGTCATGTGTAGTAATTTATTACAGTGTTATTCCCACATAAATAAAAGACATAATCAAATGGGGTAATACTTTCTGTAACATACAGAGAATTCAGTTAAACATGTTGATGGTTTGCAATATTTCACCTTATGGAATGATGTGTAATGACGCGCAGGAGTTTTGCATTTTAGATAAAATAATTAGCCCAAGTCACCTTACGTAAATATACTTTTATGCCAGTTGGCTCCGAATAATTAACAAGAAGTCGCATATTAGCTATAGCACTTCCATTTGGAATCTTGTGACCATGACATAATTTATGGCTAGTAGGAACGTAGTGTGATTTTGAAATATACTGTAGATTCCTGGTCTCATTTGGGCCCAGACCTTATTACGTTAATAACAACAGTTTAAAAAAGTTTTATCCAAAATGCACAACAGACTCGTGCAATCTGTTATCTTGGTAAATACAGTGAGCGCATTATTAGAATAAAATGAGCTCAGACACTTAAATGTTGGTTATCGTCACTTTATCATTTAATTTGTCCTTCTGGCTACATGCTAGGAATTAATATATTTCTTCCCGGGACGAGTACAGGAAATGCAAAGTTGTGTCATGATAGGAACAATTTCCAATTAAGATTCTTGTATTGAACCGTAAGCAAATTGGTTAATAAAGATAAATTAGCAGAATTAGAAAGGATGATATGGCATTATATAAACATTTTGCCCAGGATTGTGAAGGGTCCCCTTGTGCCACTTGGGCACCTCTGGCCCCTTGGGGACATAACTCCACAAGACATCTGGGGCTGTGCTGTAGTATCTGGCACCAGGACATTGGCAGTGGATCCTCTGTGTGCTGTGGGGTGCGAGGTGGGGCATCCATGGATTGGACTTATTGTCCAAAGGCCTCGGGCTCTTTGCTTGCTGGGCAATGTGCACAGCGAGCTGTGGCACACTGGATGTTTTTTTTTTTTTTATACCTTACCATTTTCAATGATAATCAATAATGTTATGGCTATTCGATGCATATACTGTAGAAACATACTGTATGCATTTATTGTATGACTCAAAGCTTGATTCACACTTGTGACTTGGACCAGACATCTCTGGTAACATTTGATCGAACTGTCCAAGAAGAGCTTGTAGTCCTAATTTGATATTCTTTAAACAAACCTTCTGACTACGGAGCGCTAAAGAAACAGAAGTCAGTCCGATCCCTCCTACAACCCCAGAGCAAACAATTAAATACTTGACATTTTGTATTTACTGCAGTGTGTCATACTTTAATCCTTTGTTTTTGCAGATTTATCGTCATGTTATGAACTCTGTCTGTGTTTCATGTTGAACGCTGCAAAGAATGCATATACTTAACAACTCCGCTAATATGACTTGGTCAGAGTCAAGAAGTAACAACTTTGAACAAATCAACAACTTGGGCTGGCTGTAGTCCTCTTAATTTGGATCAGCAAAATCTAACCCAAATGTTTGTCGCTTTACCTCTATTGACTATACGATGATAAAATCTTCACTCTTCTTTTACATTTTTAAAAATTTTTTTTACAGTTTACATTTAAAACAATAGCCAATGTTACAGTCATGTTCAGGAAAGCAATACCATGTTGCTGATCTCCTGTCCCATTTCCCGCATGCTTCAGTATGGAGATCTGTGATTCAAGGAACAACATCACCATGTGCCCACTGTGCGATCGTGTATGCAACTACTGGAAGCTGTCTGAAGCCTGCGGCACTGCCAGGGCCAGCCACCTGTTCGACAATATGGCCACCGTCTTCTTCTCCATCTTTATGGCGCTCTGGTGTAGGTGCCTTTCTAACATGGCGTTTTTTCGACATTATCTGAAATTATTTACAGTTTCCATGGTTGTGGAGTATTTGGAAACAATCCTATTTGCAGATTGAGCAGGATACTAACAGTCACTTCTCATGCTTTCTTTAGCTTTCTCAAGCTTTAGAAACTCCTTTTAACTTTAACCAAAACCCGCACATCCCATTTGCTAATGACACACCTTGTGCAATTTTCCATCCTTTTATAGCATAATAATCATGATAATGCTCCATTACCATCCGTTTTCTGATAAGATCGATACTAAAATGGGCTAAAGGGACTAGCTTGTGCAGTACCACAAATGGAATTTGGCGTCTTTGTGTTTCTCAGCCACGATGTTCATGGAGCACTGGAAGAGGAGACAGATGAGACTCGATTACATCTGGGACATGACTGGCATGGACGACGAGCAGGTTTGTTGTGCACCTGCTGACGCGATCATTTAAAGTCCAGATTCGAGAATGAATTTGATGTTTTTCACCAACCAGGCATTTTCAGCTGTTGATTTAATCCTGAAGCGATGTCTTGTCTGAGGAATGAAAGCATCTGATAATGCTTAATTTTGTTTGTGTGTCTTGTGCAGGATGAAAATAAGGTTTGGATTTATGATATTGAATTCTAACACCACTCGTAGTCATTACATAGTAGCTCGGACACTTACTCTCTTGTGTCTCCATGTCCAGTCACCATATTGTCGTGTCGTGTTTTTATTTATTTATTTATTTATTTATTTATTTATTTATTTATTTTCTGTGGCCTTTAATGTTTGTTTGGGGGATAGGTTGCACCAAACCTCCACACTCCCAATCTAAATCGCTGTGTGGGTGTTTGGCGGCCCCTATTCTCCTGCGGCCATGGTCCAATCCCACTCACTTTCCATCATCTGTCACCCAGAGCACTGCACCATTACCTTTACCGTTAAAACACACAGAGAATGCCACCCAGAATAGCTGCACTGAATGTATAGTGGATGCATTTATGTTAGTGTCATGCTCACTAAATGCTAACACAACGCTTTTGGCAGAATTCCTCCTTCAACCTCGTCATCATGCACTTGACTCTTGTACCAGTCACTCCTCTGGATGAGCTGGACATCAAAGCCTTATGCATGTTCTGAATTGTGCTGTCGTCTGCAGAGCCAGCCGCGGCCAGAATATGAGTTCAAAGTCAACCAGAAGAGGCAGAAGAAAGAAATGCAGTGTGAAAGTCTGAAGGTGAGATCCCAAAAATGTTAATATTTAAAATTACTCATTGTAGTATATACAGTATTTTTCTTCAATCTTAGGGGAGTTAAGGTCAGAGGGGGAGTACTAGCATCTTTGTCAATAATAGTAATACTGCTAATACTGTTACTGCTACTACTAATAATAATACTAATAATACTATTATATTCAATATACAAAGGGCGTTCAGGTCAAACCGGGACTTGTGAAGAAATTTCAAATGATCAAAGGCGTAAAAACAAAGACATCAAGCACAGTAGACTCTTAGCCGCAGGAAAACATTAGAACGATTTTAAAGAGGGGTCATAAAATGTATGAATAACAAACCCGTCCGAGATGGCTCTGATCCCACTGCAGTCGTTCCTGTAATGCTCTTAAGAAAAAATTAGCCTGGTTTAATCAGTTTTTCGCAGAACAGCCCGTGGTCTCATATTACCCACCGCACCACTTGCACATTACAGGAACTCGGCTGGGAGCTGTTGCCACACCCTCTGTACAGCCCTGATCTCGCTCCAAGCCATTTCCACATATTTGAGCCGTTGAAGGAATTCCTGGGAAGCCAGTGTTTTAGACTTGAAACAGGCAGTCTGATCATGGCTCCGACATACTGAGAAAACTTTCTAACTGCTTTAGTGTAACAGGGGATTAAATAGAGAAGGTCAGAATGTAATAATAATAATAATAATAATAATAATAATAATTCAATTTGAATTTTGAATTAGTAGTAGTAGTAGTCTTTACTAAGAAGGGCTTTTATGTCAAAAAGTGTGTTTCTTCTTTCAATAAGAAAATTGTGTAAAGGCATTAAACTATTAAAGCAAAATGGGTTTCTTTTGCCACTCTTAATGATTTACTGTAACATGTATGTAGAGATTTTTGAATCCAAAACTCCAGCTTAAAAATTCTAAATTAAGCCTAAACTGGACTGAAAGAGGAATATAATACCATACACATTAAATGATACTGTGTTTGAATGAAAAAAGGGCTTAACATACAGTAATATCCTGGCAGTGCAACTCTGTCAGTGTTTACATTGTAAATGACAACCTTCCAGATGTTGAGCTCTGTGCACCCTGAACCATTGTGTCCTCTAACTCTTTTTAAGCACATTGGCTTACCTTCTTTCCCTCTGCAATCAAAACCGATTGTGGCATATCCACAAGTGTGTCCCTCTCTCTTTATTGACTGTCCGCTCTCTTCTGGTCAGAAAGTCTTCCCGTCATGTGCACTCAGATAATGTTGATCTAATTAGATTTTATGCAGAAATTACTGTAGGGTGACTACATGGTGAGTCCGGAGTCCGGAATCTAGAAAGCTTCTGTTGAATTTTGCCTAACTTCACTTAGTCTAACGAAGTGTTCGTGTCTGTGTGTCTGTGTAAGTGAGAGAGAGAAGGCTTAGTACATCTGATGAGAGCTGATGTGTGATTTCTGTTCTGTTCTAGCATGGACATCACAAACTGACATGCAGAGACAGGATGCCAGCTTACATGACCATCCTTATCATGATGCTCTTTCTGGTATGTTAACCCTTCGCTTTGGTCTAAACACACTTACTGTAACACATAGAGTGGTGGCCAAAAATATTGACGCGGAATGAAATTGAATGTTTTAATGGCATTCTCCAATGTTTAACATAATGAAATTAAGGTCATAAGAATAATTTGTTACTTTATGCAATAGAGTTGCCATACAACAATCAATATTTAGTATGAAGTCCTTAATTCTACAAAACCAGATAGATCCGGAGTCAAAAAGATGCCTGCAGTACGCTTGTATCAATTGTTCAATTGTATCAGTTGCCGGCTTGATTGCTTCCTGAAGATCATGTACAGAAGATGGTTTCTTTACTGCTGCTGCTTTTTCCACCAGTGTCCAATAGTTTTCTATTGGGGTTAGGTCTAGAGATGACCCAGGTCATGGTACCAGAAGCTGAATACCATTGTCACAATTCAGTTAATTGCCACACAACTCTTCAGCCAGATAGGCTAAATTAGAAAATTGTGTAAATTAGTGACGACTTTTACGTGCACATGGAGAACAATAATATAATCAATGGCAAATGTTGTCTTAATACTTTGAACTGGAACTGTTAACTATGTTATTTGTACAGGATATGTGCATATTCCTGGATTTAAACTTCTGCATATGATACAATATCAAACTGGTGATTTTTTCCCTCCTATAAATCTGTGTACAGTATACAATAGTTATATAGAGCTGTTTTGCAGTCTCTGTTTATACCCATCAATATGTGCCGTGTACAGATTAGCTTGACCTTCGTCATCGTATTCGGAGTGATCGTGTACAGGATCTCCATCACGACAGCCCTACACATGAGCGCCTCCTCTTCCTTTCGTTCAAACATCCGGGCTACGGTGAAAACCACGGCGGCTGTCATCAACCTCATCATCATCATTATCATGGACGAGATCTATGGAATGGTAGCACGCTGGCTCACAGCTCTGGGTGGGTTTGAGATCTTCTTCCTCATGACCTGCCTGCAGTGATGTAATACCCGAGTCCTGGATTTTTTAAATTCACAAAAGTAAAAGACAGCTGCCTGAATTTTAAATCACACTGTGACTTTAATTACTGATAGTAAATTAGTGCCATTTGAATCAAGGGAGGAAATATTCACTGAGGGTAATTACATCTTTATTACTGATCGCTCAAAATAGCTTGCAAGATAATAACTCGCATTGTGATTTTAGAAATATGTGATTATAGAGAACTGTAGAGACGTTTGGAAGAACTGTACAAACTCTTTCGAATCCTTTAGAATGGTAGTGAGTAAAAGTCAAATATATGAGGTGAAAGAAAAACATCCCGCCTCATGTCATCTTGCATGCAATCCATACTGTAGGTTAATTACTGGAATGGAAATAAATGAAAAGTACAATCTTTTTCAAATCTTCTTAAAGGTTGTTTTTAAAAGAAGCATAAAAAACAGACTCTCTAGCAACAAGTAACAAAGCTGGTGTTGATGCCGTCAGGTCAGAGTTTTAATGGCTACAAACATTTTGAGCTTTAGACTTGACTTTGGGCGTGACTGTTTAATCTCCGGTTTAATCTCATTAAACAGTAAAATCTCATTTAATCTCACCTTAAACTCATCTGAAATTCATCAGAGGTGCCAAAAACAGACGCAAGCTTTGAGGAGAGGCTGATTTTTAAGGCTTTCGTCCTGAAGTTTGCCAACGCCTTCACTCCAATCGTCTACCTGGCTTTCTTCAGAGGCAGGTCAGAGAATTCGCTTATGTTTTCTCATGTCATTTAATCAGAAATACAAGTGCTAAGATTGTTTTAATTTAACTGCATACAGTAACCATGCATTGTGCTGTTAAGCTGTGCAACCATAAACACACCGTTTATTCATGCAGACGTGCCAACCTTCATGCATTTTGCGTTTGAATGTCACATTTTTAAATCAGCATACACGTATATGAATTATCTCTAAAAATATGCCTTTTTTTTTTTTTTGGGCATCTTTTATACCCCCACAAAAAACGATGATGAGTCAATCACAATCTCTGGAATGACTGACAATTGCGTAGGTGTTTTGAACAACCTCCAAAGCACTTGCGTGTTTTAGCTGGTTCCACGCATCTCAATTCGGCTTTCTCACTTACAAGATGAAGCCGTACTTTCTCTCCTGGTAAATAAAGAATGATTTCACCTCACTGAGGTGAAAGTGACTCTGTCTGTGTATGGTTGGCTTGGCTAACATTAGACAAATAGCTTATTTGCATAGTTAACTAAGCTATAGTATTTGGGATGTCATTAAGAATTTTTTTTTTTTGCGAACACATTTGAGTTTTTGGGCAGTTAGTGAAATACTGCCATTTACTGGACTAGGACAAAAACGTGTCATGTTGTATGGGACATGACATTTACATCCTCGGCAATACAAGTTGCACGGCATTTCCTTCTATCCATCCATCCGTCCATCTAGGAACCTCTGCAGTTCAACTAGGGACCATGGAGGCCAATTGTAACCACTGCAAGCCAATGAGGACCATTGAATTTATATGTACGACTGTTGTAGGTCCACTGGTCAACATTCACACACTATGGGCAATTTGAGAACGCCAATTAGTCTAATCTGTATGTTTTTGGCCTATGAAAGGAAACCAGAGAACGTGGAGGAAAACCACCAAGCACAGGGAGAACATGCAAATTCCATCCATCCAGGAGATGCAAGGCAGCAGTGCTAACCACTAAGCCACCGTGCCGCCACACACCATTTAAGTGTTCATTAAATAGTTTCAGTCCTACTTAATATTTCAAAACCTTTTAAATATATCTGCTTTAAACAAATCAGACATTAAAAATCACAATGGAAAAAAAAATCATTGAATCGTCTACCTATGATTTAAAGCTCTAGATACAGACCATCAAAATCATAAGATAAGAGTTCACACACACACCAGATTTTACAAATTGTCCAGTTTGTTTAAGAACAATTTCCAAAATGGCACAGTGGCTTAGTGGTTAGCAGTCTTGCCTTGCATCTCCAGGGTCTGGGTTCGATTCCGGTCTGTTTGCATGGAGTTTGCATCTTCTCCCTGTGCTTGATTTCCAACTACAGTCCAAAGACATGCAGATTAGGTTAATCAGCGTTCCCAAATTGCCTGTAGTGTGAGAATGTTGAATGGAGGTCATGTCACAGTCATAAAATGGAAAAAAAAAATACAATGGTAATCATCATTGGCCTCCACGGTCCCTAGTTGGACTACAGAGGTTCCTAGATGGATGTAATATCCAAAAGGTACAGCGGGACTATATATTATTTCTTTACTTCTCCTGAAGTTGGTAAGTCTGCATTAGTGTGATGACTGGTAAACATTTCTCACTTTGACTATATGTGCAATACCTACAGGCTCATTGGCCGGCCAGGCAACTATTACTATGTTGTTGGGAATTACCGAATGGAGGAGGTATGTGTTTACAAGCTTTTTGCATTTTTTTGTAGATTGTATCTTAACCCAGACATTCTTTCTGTTGAATCTTTTAAAATGATGGGTAATGTTATTAAAACGACTGTGATTTGTCTGTTTTTTGCACCTGCTGTAGTGTGCTCACGCTGGCTGCCTGATGGAGCTGTGCATTCAGCTGTGCATCACCATGCTTGGCAAGCAGCTTATCCAGAACAATCTGTTTGAGATCGGCATTCCGTGAGTATACACAACCGTGTGATTGTACAGTACACTCTCAGCCCAACATCAATGAATATATCATGCAAACATTCATGCAAACGTATTTATTTTCTCTAAGAGTAAGCTCTGAAAGGAGTTTTGCCAGCCTAACAAAACACAGATCTATATTACTGGACTCATGTTAATACGCTATTGAAATGTAGCATCGTTAATATGGTGGCGTTTACTGTAACACTCTCACTTATCATCTATACCGCTTAATCCTGTATTCAGGATCACGAGGGGCCTGGAACCTATCCCAGGAGACTTAGGGCACAAGGCAGGGTACACCCTGGACACATACACAAACTCATTCACACACTACGGCCAATTTGGGAACGCCAATTATCTTAATCTGCATGTCTTTGGACTGTGGGAGGAAACCGGAGTACCCGGAGGAAACCCACCAAGCACGGGGAGAACATGCAAACTCCATGCACATAGAGACGGGAATCGAGTGTGGCCGGGAATCGAACCCGGACCCTGGAGGTGCAAGGCGACACTACACCACCGTGCCGCCCTAATTGTAACACCTTGTAATAATTGAAAATGATCCATGTCACAAGAGGAATGCAACACTTTTGCAGTTAAAGGAAAATGATCAACTTTTAGATGAAAACAGAAACTCACTCGACCTACACTGTATCGTTTTTCATAACAGCACTCCATGTTTTTTTTTTATTCCTTATATAATGAAATGGAAATGTATGTACCCATTTATGTCAAACAATCAATTATCTGTATATTTCCATTTTAGGAAACTGAAGAAACTGTTTCGCCGGTGTAAGACGAAAAGAGACTCGAAACAAGAAGAGGAGTTTCTCAAATCCCTGGCCCGACATGAGAAAGACCACTTCCTCACCCCTTATGTTGGCCTTAATCCAGAGTATATGGAGATGAGTGAGTCACTATACACCCACCTACACACACACACATGCACACAGAGACAAGAAACAACTGCAATATGGACAATAGCATTCTATTGATTTTTTTCCCAAACCTTATTTTTATTATTCGTTGCTTTATGATGTCCACCTGAGTCGAAATATATTTAGTTTTGGTGGACATGGTGGAGGGGATGTAGATTTTTATATTAATTATTATTATTAGAAACACAGGCTGTAATGACTCAAGGCTATTGAGTCAGTGTCTGTACAGCACATAATCTCTTCAGTCTGTCCTCAGTTGTCCTTTACATCTGAGTGGATTTGGATGATTATCTAACCCAGACAGAAAATACCAGCTTACTAATAGCTCTGGAAAAGCAAGGTTTGTAGAATCCAAGCCTCGTTCTCGCTTATTTCGCTCTCCTTGCTGCAGCGTGGGCTGGCCTTCTGCTAAGAGACCGGCATTGTGGGTCCTGCAGAGAGGTGCGAGATTACAAGCTTTAGTTGTAAAAAAAAAAAAAAAAAAAAACACTCAGGCGAGCAAATGCTGCTGCCAGCAGATTTCAAGTTGCATCTGAATTGTTGTGGGGATCTGTAGACTTAGCCTTGTAACATTGTGATCTCTTGTCCTGGTCATCTAATTAACCGCACTTGCTTTAATGTCAAATTCTGGATATTTTTGTGAGCTTTTATTCACCGGAATCATTTATGTTGAGGTTTTGTCTTCATCATCTAGTGATCCAGTTTGGAATGGTGACCTTGTTCGTGGCCTCCTTCCCTCTGGCTCCTCTGTTTGCGCTCCTGAACAACGTTTTCGAGATCCGTCTGGACGCCAAGAAATTTGTCAGCGAATACAGACGTCCCATTGCGGCAAGGGCTAAAGATATCGGTATATCTTTTATATCTTCATATATCTTTATATTTACATTATTAATCTGTATATTGCCATTCCTCGGTTTTTTTTTTTTTTTTCAGCTGAGTAACACCGAGGTAGGATTTCTTTACTGTAAATATGGTCTGAAGAAAATAGTTGAGCGTCAACACAAGATTGCGGGTGAAATGTCACAGACGAGAGAGAGCGTGGTGCATAATTGTTGCTAGGTCTTTTTTTTTTTCTTCTGGGTCTGAGACAAAGCTTCATCTTGTCTGCTCTAAGCCTTTCATCATAAATCACATAAAGCAAGAAAAAGGGTCTGAGAGATCAGCAGCACAAAGGGAACCACACAATATTGGGCAGCTTAATGTTTCGCATTTTAATCTCATGGCTGATCAGTGTATGTTTGAAGCTAAGCTAAAGCTGTGGCTATACTTGAACCCCACCTTGTGGTGATTCTTTTATAGTCATGTGTCATTTCTAACGTGCATTAAGTAGTCAAGTTCTATTAAATTTCTCTCTCCGCTCTAGGCATCTGGTACAACCTTCTGAGAGGACTGAGCAAAGTGGCGGTCATAGTGAATGTAAGCCAATCAAATCTAGACGTTATTAAATTTGGCTATTTGTCCCTTGTGGTATCTAATGAGGTATCTTTTTCCCCCCATATTTCCACTGCTCTCACCGTTGTTTCTTCTCAGGCGTTTGTGATCTCCTTCACCTCGGATTTTATCCCTCGACTGGTTTATCAGTACGTCTACAGTCCTGACGGAACACTGCACGGCTTCGTCAACCACTCCCTCTCCTATTTCAACGTCACCGACTTTCAGCAAAATACAGGGCCAGAGAAGTCGGTGTTTCTGGGCCAAAAAGTGGAAATTTGCAGGTGCTGGCACAAATAGTTCAGTTCACCAATGACAACCTTTACTGCTGTATTTCAGTATTACACAGTATTGCTCTGTTGACAGTTGATGATATTCTGACTCTGCTGAGTTCAGGATTCTGATTCTGATTGGTCGGAAAGTGTTGATTTAATCTCCTACAAGAACAGCTCTGACAATAGTAGTAGTAGTTGTGCTTTAAATCACAGCCACATATTAATGTGTTTGTTCTAATTCATCACATATAAGTACACGGGGACGTGTATGACGAATACTTGATTGAGAGCATAATTTGTTCCGGGTGTCTGCTTATATATTAAAGCACTCGTATATTAAAGCGAATAAGAAATAATGGAAAAATGAATTAACCTTTAAAAAGAATCGTGGCTGGTGTTAGACAAGAGAAGAAACAAGAGCAGGGGGGCTACTGTGTAGGACGATTTTCACACACACACACACACTAACTGAATCACTTCCCTCTGACAGGAACTCTATCTGGTTACTGGAATCCTCGTCTTTTTTGCGTGACTTTGACAAGGAAGCTCTCTAATGACACTTGCTTTGGCCTCCTTTTGAGGATTTCTCAGAAACGTGACGTTGCATTGATCGTTAAACAGAATCATCTCCCACACTGCTACAGCCTTTTTAGAAAAAGTCTATTTTATATAAAATACGGAGGGAGAATAATTTTTTTTAATATAAAATCAATTATAAGAAAAATTCATATCATTCGATAATATTGTTTCATGTTTCACTGAGTAGAAAAGGAAGGAATAAATGAATAATAACCTAAAATTTATAAATATTCAGGCTCTTGATGGCACTCTTTGAACCTTATGTTACATAGCAGCTGTGAGACCATCTGCACAGTCTCCTAGTACATTATATAATTCATTTCTAACACACAGCAAATTTATTCTGATCTTAATAATATATATACTGTCTTCAGGTATAAAGATTACAGAGACTCCCCATGGTCAGATACCCCCTATCAACTGTCAAGAGAGTTCTGGAATATCCTGGCAGCACGGCTGGCATTTGTCATCGTTTTTCAGGTGACTGAAAAAGCGTTCGGGCCCCTTTTTTTTCTTTCTTTTTTTAAATGTCAAGAGCATGTTTTTCCAGCTGAGTTCTGAACTCGTTTCTGAACTTGTTCCTTTTTTTTTGTTGTTGTTGTTCACAGAATGTGGTGATGCTAATGAGTGACTTTGTGGACTGGCTAATCCCAGACATCCCGAAAGACATCAGCTTGCAAATGCACAAGGAAAAGAACCTCATAGTGGAGCTCTTTATGAAGGAGGAACATGGAAAGAGGCTTAAGGGCAAGCGAAGGAGCAACACCAGTCCCCCGATACACTCTTCAGCACCTGCGGATATACAAATCAACAACCACTAGTAGATTCGCCCAAGTGGGGAAGCAGAATGCATCTATCCCTACAGCACATCAGAAGTTTGCACGAATCATTATGAGTCAGCTTGTGAGAAAGTCTAAAAGTTACAAAGGTTTAGGGCAAAATGACACATTAGCAGTGCAGCTCGCTGACTGGAGCCATAGGAAAGTACAGTACAAGACTGCCTGATTATGATCACAAGAGACGCCCCAAGACTGCCATATACCTTGCAGCTTAGCTTTTTTCTGTTGTCTAGGTTACTTTGTAAACTGAGTAAATGAAATGCAGAGACATTTCTTGGTTGGTTTGTTAGTTTTTATTAATATGCAAATTGTTAATGTTTTTACTAATTTACTGTTTGTGTGTCATCAGAAAAATTCTATGTAGTCATTGTTGATGTTTGTCTCCTTTACTGGAATACTCTTTTTTTTTTATTATTGGTTTTATATTGATTTTAATTTAACCATACTTCAACTATTTTTTAAGACATTCTAAGAAAAATTAGCATGTCCTAATAATGGCATTCACATGCTGTTTAATGTCTTCATAATGAATGTTTAATTCAGTCTATTATGTTCAAAGTCATGCCTGGGAAAGTCACAGTTCTGGAAAAAGGAGTGGGAACTAAACCTGCACCTTTTGTTTTTGCTAGCAAATGAAAAACTGTGCATTGTTATGTAATGAAAAAGGAAAAAACATCCTGGCCTTTTAACATTCGGTGAAAAACATTACTGACTGATTCTGACTAACAGGAATAAATAACTAATTTACACTCTTGACAGCAAACTTGAAATATATTATACAGTAAATGGCTGCAGTGCATTAAAAATAGTTTTTTTTTTTTTTTGTCATTTTAATACATTTCAGTAGTAAAATACCTACTCTCTTTCAAGGGGTATTCTAGACTAGATGGCATTAAACAAATAGTTACGTGCATGAATGTTTTTGTACTGCTGAAAATGTGTCTGCTGTCTTTTTAATAAATATCTTCTGTATAACTATTATGTTTTTTGTGGTAGAACATAGTTGACACTAAATTTGCAGCTCGAGGCCTTAACAATGCAAAGTGTTTGTTGCTTTTTTGAAAGATCCTGCTTTGTACTTTGTCTGACTGGGTGGGATCAAATCTCAAATGGTTTGATTCCGAGATATTTCCTGATGCTTGACTCTTCGGTTCTATACACACGTCTTCAGTCTCATCTCCTGTCTTGACTGTTAAATTTGCATGTGTAATGCTATGTCTTGTAAAACTTGCACTTTTAGACATGTATTCAAGTTTTATACATTTTTCATTTGAAGGTCATCTCAATAAAATTAGCACATTCTGCATTTGCTCAAAGTTAAAGGAACAATACTGACTTGCTCAAAGCATCTTTTTTTGATTTCTCAACTTTGTCATTGACGTAGAAAATATATAAACTACTTCAAGGACCATTTAAGGACTGTTACTTTACAAATATAATGTCCACAATAGCTTCTCCTCTGAGAGAAAGGAATGAATGATGTCTGTAAAACTAGGCTTAGAACTAGGCTTCTTTAATATGGCAACAATGCAGATATGTAACCATCTAATAAACTTGCTATAAACCCTCTGAATTGTATTTTGTGTTTTTTTTTTTGAATGTTCAAACATGAATAAACGATAGAGTAATGCTGTGACCTGATTACATTCTGTAAAGATTCTCTTATAAAGTCAAATTATAAAAGGAGCTAAATAGAGGCAGGGGTAGTTCAGTAGGTTAAGTTACTGAACAGAAGGTCGGTGGTTTAAAAAGTCCAACCTACTGTATGCTCCAAGATACTGGAAAGCTTTTACCAATGTAGCACCCAAAGAGTCATCTGCACTCAGCGATCTACCTTGGAGAACACGAAAAGAAACACTGTCTGCAACGGGTGAGAGAGATTATCAAAGAGACCTCCCACCCTAATCATGGTTCATTCACTTTTCTCCCATCAAACAGACTGAAAAATAACTTTTTTCTATGTGGCTGTTAAGGTACCAAACAGCTAATCATGGCACATTAACAAATACATTAATGCACTGACACTTTCTGTCTACAATGCACTGCTTCATCCATTATCCACCTGCTGAAAAAATCTTCCTCCTTCATTTTATTTGCAATGAAATGCAATGCAATTTGCATTTTACCACACACTCACATGCTCTTACACACACTACGAGCAATTTGGAAATGCTACTCAGCCTAATCTGCATGTCTTTGGACTATGGGAGGAAACTCAGAGGAAACCCACTAAGCGTGGGGAGAACATGCAAACTCCATGCACAGAGACACCAAGGCGGGAATCGAACCAGGAACCTTGAGGTGCATAAAGTGTGCCACTCCAGTTTGATTTCTCTTCTATACTAGTTCATGAATGATCCTTTCTTTTTAAACGTGACTCAGAAGAGCAAGTAGTCTCAGAGAGTGATTCGTTAATTTTCTACTTGGCATGCATGTGCAAAGCATCGCAAAACCTCTGTAGGTCATGTCCAGGAAACAGAAACGAGTAGGTACCTTCAAGTCATTCATCGTTTTGTCGCGTGACTCCCATAGACGCTGTGCAATGCAATAGATTCAAAAGAAAGAACGACTCAGACTAGAAGACTCACAAGCAGAACACTGTCAATTCTGTTTCCCGTGTAATGCACTGCATAGCGGCTGAGAGTCACGTGACAAAAGAATAACATTTGGGACCAGTAGATAGGAGAGGTGAGCTGCTCAGTCAGTCTGTCCATCATAATATGTCCTTGGCTGTATTGAAATAATTTAATCACTGGAACTATAGCCAACATTTGTGTATGTAGACGTGTTGGTGGGCTGTTAATTGAAAATGTAACATTTTATTTTATTTCTGATAAATTAAAAGAAAATAAATTAACTAAATGACTGAAAAAAAAAAGATTCGTTCGTTTTGATGAATGAGATTCAAAGAACCGAGTCACAAAAATGATCCAAACTTCCCATCACTGTTCTATACATGATCTGAAGTGTTTGCTTCCGACTTTATTTCGGCTCAGTTTCAGTCACTTGACAGAACGTTGGGGGGTTCCTAGTCACGTGACTTAATCCGCCTTTCGGAAATTTTCGGAAATGTTCGTGGAAAGAAAGGGCTTGCCTGAAATGAGGTGGAGCGCTTTACCGGAAACTTACTCTACACTTGTTCTCAAGTTTCATTTTTGACAACCTGAACACCAGACTTCCGGTTTACGCGTTTATGACGCTGTCAGAAGAGATACTCTATCGATAGTGCTTTCTGACCTAAAGGGAAAAAATTTTTAAGGTCCTAGCGTATGATTAGAGAACTTCTGAATCCACCACTTAAAGCGAAAGCGGAAATGCCCGGTGTGTGTGTGTGAGTGAGTGAGATAGGTAAAGACGACTTTAGAAGTTGCGTAATCGTCTTATCTTAACTGCACACACACACATAGACACAGAATGGATAGGTTTAAAGTTATGCTGTTGGATATATCCGAAAGTCTCGGCCAGGACAACTTAGGGAAGCTCAAATTTCTGTGTAAAGAAATTATTGGGAAGAAGAAAAGTGAGGAGATCACTAGCGGCATACAGCTGTTTGAGTGTCTGATCGAAAGAGCTGAGATCGCGCCTAACAACACTGAACTTTTAAGGGAGCTCCTCACTAACATTGGCCAACAAGCTTTAGTGGAAAAAATCGACATTTACGAAGGACAAGCCATCTCAGCGGATTTACCGGACGAAGCGGAACTAGGTTTGTGATCTGTCCACTTCATTGCAACACGGCGACTTTTAGTGTGAACACCACCTGCACAGCCTAGTAGCCGTAAAAGTCGCCTACGGTCCAGGCCACAGTGGTTTAGGTTAGGCTAGCTTAGGTTCACTTTATTGTCAATGTGCAAAATACATGTACAAAGCCTATGAACATCTAACTAGAAATACCAAACGTGGCATATTTACCATAAATAACAATGTGGTACTGTAACTGAGGGTGTGGGTGTATTTATACAGGAGTGAGAGTGAAGTTACAGTATGTATTGTAATATACAGTAGAACTGTGCAGCCACTGGATAGCAGTGGAAAAGTCCAGAAGATAACCTGCTCATACAAACACAATATTGGCCGAAACAAAGTATTGGTGCAGATTTAAATTTTTTATGGTGTACATATAATACAGAATATGTGTTTGCCAAAGAAGCTACTTCTGAAGTTTATGCAACATGGAAGTGACCGAGCCTGCTTCCCTTAACATTTAGCATTTTTATTTCGAATGTGCCCCAAAATTGGCCGATTTTCAGCATTATACTGTCTCACTTCAAAGTATTGATACTAAAATTGGTGTAAGCTTCTAGAAGCATATGACCAGTAAAAAAATAAATGTTGGTTTTAAATTGGTTTTGGTAAAAGCTTTAAAAATATATATGTATATATTGTAACTCATGTTGAAAGATCTTAACAATTTAGCATTTTAGAATAATACACTTTTGAGGTTTATGTCTTTCATCTGAATGACAGTTAAAATCGTTGAAAGGTTTGAATTTTAAAAACGATACAGACACACTACATAAAAGGACATGAAATTGTATTTGTTTCTTTTTTTCTGGTAAAAATAAAAACATTTATGCATACAGTATTTACAAAAGATCAAGTCATAAATCGGGAGATAAGAAGCATTTAGGATTATGTTAAAAATGGTGTTATATGATCCTATCTGAAAATTAACTTTTTTTTTTTACCTAGGTGAGACACTTTTTAGCACCAATACCATATTTTGACTGTAATCATATGTACATATATGACTTTCTGCATGATACAGTATATACTAGGGATGGGAATCACCAGAGACCAGCCGATACGATATAATTGTGATCCCTAGGTATCAATTCGATTTGTATTGTGATTTTATAAGTATCACGGTTTAATTAATAACCTGATTCGATATATATATTTTTCTTTTTCAGATTCCATAACAATTCTAAACAAACTCGGTAAATAATTTGTTTGTACAGTACAGTAGTACTCTGCGCTGCCTGCCAATATGTGAACACTTTCGAGAGCACCACCTGTAAGATTATACATGAACTGCAACATATTACCACCTCAAGTGCAAACATATACAAATTAAGAATGAATAATAAAAAAAAAAAAGTCGATTTTGGAGTCAGTGTGATGATACATGAATTGCGACACAAAACAATTGCAGTACATCACCGTATTGCCCCCCCCCCCCTCCCTCCTTCTCCAATATATACGGAATAAATATGGTTGGAAATTACAGTAGTGCAATGATAAACTGAAAGTGCAGTAGTGTAGTGGTTAACATGCCATGATCAGCTGTTCAGTGCGGTAACAGTCACAGATCTGTTTGTGCGGGTGCTGAAGCACCTGTATTACAGTACCTGCCCGATGGGTGAATAGTCCATGGTAGGGGTAAGAGGCATCTTTGATAATGCCTCTATATGCCTCTCGCTCTTTGCAGCCAGCGTTTCTTGTAAATGGTACCTTAGTGCCAATGATTTGTTGGGATGTTTCACAAGCGCTTTACAGCCTGAAGCAGTGCAGCTGCCATACCAAACTGAGACGCAGTTTGTGGGGATTGTGGACAGCCACAGGTAAAGAATAACACACTATAGTGGGCGAATTAGTTTTGTACTGTATAACAACATGGCCTGAAGTGTGTTATTTCACTTATACTACAGAGATCTGTCCACAAGTGCAGCACTTAATTTATTAAGAAATGACTTGTCACATATATTAAAGGTGTATAGGTAGATTTAATGTTGTGGTACTTCCATGTCAAGGCAAGTTAGTACCTGTTATCGTTTAAACAATCATTCCCTCAGTCTCTCTCTCTCTTTAAAAAAAATGCAGTGTGCCAATTTGTCCTGGAGCCTTACCTGAGTAAAAAGCACCATTACATACTTAAATATTTCTTATACTCAATCCTGCTCCTATTAAAGTATAAATAAACATCTCCAAACAATGCATCTGCATTTCCAAATTGCCTGTAGATGGTCTTCTGGAGAAGGAATGGCAACCCACTCCAGTATCCTTGCCAACAAAACCAATCATAAACTATGGACAGCATGATAGTCCATGATATGGACTATCATGGACTATGGACAGCATCTTGGAAGGACCGTGCTATTGTCCATGGGAAAGAGTCGGACACGACTGAACGACCAATCAGTAGGGTAGTTTAAAAAAAAGGACTTTGTGGGTAATGTAAAAAGAATGTTAGTCCAACATGTTAATATAAGCATCATAATGATCATAAATAATAATATTAAATAATGTTTTTCAAGTCATTTTGAAGTTTTTCCACTAGCATTTAACAATGTATGATAATTAATCCAATCAGGTTCGATATTTCAGCAGCGTTCTAGTATAAATGGGCTTTAGAACTGAAAAAGCTTTTCTCAGCAGTGACTGTTGTATTTGGTAATGTGGGTGATTAAATAAATAAATAAATAAACTAGGAAACTTCCTTTGAGTTTTAATACTTCTTAACATTTGTAATGTATGTGTCCTCAGATTTGCAGTTGAGCTCTTCGCTCATGCTATATTATAGGTTTATGTAATCACACAAAATTATGTGTCGTTACAGTTTTCACAGGAACCTGCAGAATTATGCAATAAAACTCATAACACAACCAGACAACTTTCAAACGCTTATGCACACATGAAGATTTCAATTCAGTTTTTTTTATGAATTTTGTCTTTTTTTCTAGCAAAAATCAACTGTGCGATAGAAGTGATCGTTAAGGAGCTGGGAAGGAACTGGCTTCGATATGGACGCAAACTGGGAGTCACTGAGGCCAAGCTGGAAGGCATACAAGAGAAACACCCTCGCAAACTGGAGGAACAAGTGAGAGAACTGTTTAAAGAGTGGAAGAAGATGCGCAAAGCGGAGGCCAAAGTGGCCGACCTGATCGGGGCCCTCCGAGACTGCAACCTCAACTACACGGCTGATGTTGTGCAGAAAGAGCTCCACAATGCTATTATGCCTTAAAAAATCCATTCAATCTGTTTTTCATGTTCATTCCTTTTGAATGTTTGTACACGTATTAGCGATATTTCATCGCATTTGTCTTGCAGTTCCCTGAGACAAATGTAATGCTAAAAACACTTTGACCTTAAATTTACATTTGAGGAGTTTTTCTTCTGTTTTTCTTCGGGATGCTTGGAAACTTCACTCAGACATAAATCTTTGCTCAAGTAGGCAGGGATCTGTGTGTGTTGTGCTGGTCGGTAAGCTGTGAATCCATGCTGCTTACAAAAAGGGTACTTTTATGATTTTCCCCCCAATGGAACATTATAAATTAGGCTGAAATAATAATAATAATAATAATAATAATAATAATAATATAAATAATAAAAACAGAAATAATGACCGTAAAATGTTAACAGCTGACTCTGTGAATTGAAAATTGTGGCAATAGATTAAAAAATTCCAGTATTGTTCCAAAAGAATGAAATGTTTTCTTATATATGGCATGTAAATAAAATGAGGACATATTTTCACCATAGTCTGAAACCTTGGATCTTTTTTTTTTTTTCCTCAATAAAAAAAATTCACTTTCAAGATTTTCAGTTACAGTAGATCCCAAGCTATCCCAAGTAATGTCCCGGCAGTATATCACATTATCCTTGTGTTTGAAAAAGCTTCCCAGGTTGCCCCCTACCTCCAAGAAACATGCAGGTAAATGGATTTGTTCATGTAAATTGCCCCTTGACGTGGACGTACATTATACACGTGAATGTATATTTCAGCGCCGCCTCAACCCCAACCAAGCTGTCAAATTATAAATCTGATTCTTTAGCAGGAGATTCCGATAAAACTTAATCGCCTCTTTAATAGGAGTCCAATTTTTTTTATATATATAAACTAATTGGGGAAAGGTATTGTGATCATACTTGTTACATGTTACTTAATGTGTTGCAAATTACAAGCACTGTAATATGTAATTACACTCATTAAGCAAACCTTACAATTTTCTGGGCGTACACCTATTATTGTGTTATTAGGTACAGCGTACAGTACATCATGTACCAACACAAAGGTGTTGCTTGTTGTCTCCTGGACCAGAAGACAGTCGGGTCTGTACAAGTTAAATTAATTAAATAAGTTCTGAAATGCAGGTCTATATACAGTATATAGGGTCATCTCAATAAATAAGAATAGCCTCAAAAAGTTGATGCATTTCAGTAATTCAATTCCAAAAGTGAAACTTGTATATTAGATAGATTTATTATAAACAGAATGAAATATGTCGTGTTTATTTCTTTTCACTTTGATGATTAAGACTTACAGCTAACGAAAACTCAAAATTCAATATCTCACAAAATTTGAATATTTTGGAAAAAGTTTGATATTGGATATTGTGGTGTCTCACTCTAATCAGCTAATCAACTCAAAACACATGCAGAGGTTTCCTGAGCTTTTAAATGGTCTCTCAGTCTGGTTCAGCAGGCTGCCTGTTCACAGACTGCTGTATCCAAGCACATTAATGGAAAGTTGAATGAAACAAGAATTTGAGGGAGATTCATAAGGAGTGGACTGCAGCTGGAGTCAGTGCTCCAAGTGCCACCACACACAGACGTATCCAGGACATGGGTTACAACTGTCGCATGCCTTGTGTCAAGCCAGAGACAACGTCAGAGGCGTCTTATGTTGGCTAGGGACAAAAAGGACTGGACTTTTGCTCAGTGGGCCAACATTCTCTTTTCAGATAAAAGTTGTATTTTTTGGCATTAAAATGTTGCATTTCATTTGGAAACCAAGGTTCCAGTGTCTGGAGGAAGAGCGGAGAGGCACAATCCAAGAATCCGAGTTCCTTGAGGTTCAGTGTAAAGTTTGTACAGTCAGTGGTGGTTTGGTGGTTTGTCATCTGCTACTGTTGGTCCACTGTGTTTTATCATGTCCAAGGACAGTGTAACCATCTACCAGGAAAAAAATAATTGCATTAAAGTTACATTCGTAGCACCAAAAGAATTTGTTGAAATCCCAGTAGGGGGCGCCTGGAACTTCAGCTGAGCGATCAACGGAAGCTCTAAACGCTTATGCAGGAAAAAAAAAAAGAAGTAAATAATTTCTCTCTTCAGGTTATTATAATATGGAAGAGTGTTGCACCAGGCTTAGAAGTTAGCACTGTTCAGGGTCCGGGTTCTGTTTCCGGCTTGGAGTCTGTGTGCATGTTTTCCCCGTGCTTGGTGGGTTTTCTTCCGTGTACTCCGGTTTCCTACCTCAGTCCAAAGACATACAGATTAGACTAATTGGTGTCCCCAAATTGCCTGTAGTGTGTGAATGAATGTGTGTGCCCGCCTCGTTCCCCAAGTCTCCTAGGATAGGCTCCAGATGATAAATAAGTGAGTGTTTCCTGTGAATTACAGTAACATAATTCAATACTTACATTTTAAATGATGAGAAAAAAAAATCAAGTTAAAATACTTCACACTGGTGAAGATTAAGGTGTTCAGTTGAGAGAAAGCTAATATATTTATATATTAAATAATGGGGATCTGTGTTCAGCCACAAGAGCATCAATGAGAACCTTAGGCCCATATTCACAAAGCTTCTTAAGCCTACAAGTTGCTCCTAGTGACGAAATTCTATGGGAATTCTTAGAATTTCCCCTTAAATTTAAGACTAAGTCTTAACGAAGATAAAAATGAAACTTCTTAGCCCTAAAGATAGCTCCTAAAGTAAAAATTGGCGAAAGAGTTTCTATAGCAGAGGACAAAATGGCAGAAAGAAGAAATATTCTCCAAACATATTCCTGCAATCATGTAAATTGTTAAAAGCTGAGCCATTTTGCTCCCATCAATCTGAAATGGATTCCAAGTAATAAAATCAGTACGGTAAATAAATGTAAGAACTTATAGCAACTACTGTGTGGAACTTGGTTGCTTCAAAAGTAGACACATTTTCAACATTCGGCTGTTTTAATTAACTTTAAGATATTTCGCCTATAACAGAAACTTAGCATAAAGTAGCCTGCATTCATGATTACACAATTTATATATATACAAACATTATGATGTCACTCTCTATTCTATTATCATATATTCTATTTTCACAGAGAGTGTATTTTAAAGACCTATACAGTTTTTTTTTTGTTGTTGTTGTTGTTTTTATGAACCAATCACAGCCCTTGAATTGCTGCATCATCCCTAGCAACAGGGTCTGTTGCTCTGAGAAGTTTCCTAAAATCACTTTTAGTCCAGGACTCCCAGCTAGGACTTTTTACGCCAAGATAGAATTCTCTCAGAGAGCTCCTTAGTGACATCAGAATAACACACAATAAATAACCAGCTCATCTGTGTTTATTTGGATTTTTTTTACACTGATTAGTACAGGTTGATACAGTAGATAAAGGTTTACAGTTAGGCGTCAGTCATAGATGCGGAAACCAGGATCACTTTTATATCGTCGGACACTCTCAGTCTGTACAGACAAGCAAACAGAGATATACACACACACACACTCACACAAACATGCGCTGCTCAGATAACCTCAAATAAGTCATTGGTCTGAGTCTTTAATGGTGCTTTTAATTAAAAACAGAAAAAAATAAAAATACAACTAAAAGATCTATTCGATTTACGCATTCTCCGCTTCAAAAAAATAGAAATTCCTTTAGGACCTGTCAAAATTATCTGGTCTTACAGAGCCCGTTTTGATCCTTAACTTTCTCGCATTATACAAATCCAGAGTATTCTACAAAACGAAGCGTTCACGTTTATAAAGAAAGGTTAGAAAACCAGCGCCAATACTTTCAGGAATCCTACAGCGATGTCTAACGATGTGCAGCCCTGTTGTCCTCCAAGTACTAAAGCTGTTAAAGAAAATATATTATATATATGTACATTGGAAAAAAAAAACTAAACAAAAAGTCAACTTGATCTGCTTGAAATAAATACTTGCAATGATTTCTGATATACATCTGAAATTCTCAAGTACAGGATGTATAAACCAGAGTAAACCGATCTCCCATAGTGTAGACGCAGCCCCAGGATACATCAGAAAAGCAAATACATTTATCCCTTTAGAAAAGCGAAAGAGGCTCTAACAAGCGTGGTGAGTGTAGCGATAGTGCTTTTAACTCTTCAGCTTTATTTCTGTCCATTCTTCTGGAAAAAAAAAGGCACTGTACCTATAAAGTCTTTCACAAAGCCATGAATTAGGCCATGGCACCATGATCCTAAATTTCACAACAATTTATATAAGTTTTTTTTCTCTTTGTGGTTCCTGTAAATGTAGCGATGGCTAGCAGGGCCTCCAGAGCGGCAGGCTCGGTGCCCAGCTGGCACAGTTCAGTGTGATCAGTTCAGTGATGATGGAGGAAGGTGGTGGGTCTTGTTGGGACATCAGGAGCCGATGATTTGGACGTAGTTAGCAGGGTAGAGGCCCACCTCGCCGCTTTCCAGCTGCCCTTTGCACCAGCCCTGCTCGTCCTCCTCTCCCAGCTTCATCAACTCTTCACCTGTCAATCACAGACTGCGTTAAGCTCCTGCATTGCTTTTTACTTTGAAATGAATTGAGCTACCGTGTGTGATCAGTGAGAGCTGTTCTAGACTGATCTACATGGAAAAGCTGATCGACCCAGAGCTATTTTCAGACCCGTCTGCACAACCTGTGCTGAACCATTAGTGCCTGGTTTTTCCTGTAAATAAAACCATTCAAAGCGCTTGCTTTGGTTTATGACTCTTCTTACATTGACCCAGACATGCTCTCTCTTTCATACCCATCTCGGCCACCCAAAAAGATTTTTTTTTTTTCCTTTTTGCCTCCCCTGTGTATTTTTCTCTCATGTGCATTTCGTATTTTTTCTTCCCATGTCCCTTAAGGGGCTCAGTAATGGTCTCGTCAGCTACCTTCAGCAAAAAAATTGATAATCTACAGTTCTGCTTCATATTTAAAAAACTAACTTCAGGGAACTGCAGGAAGCTTTTAGTTTTATTTGTTTTGCTACAGGATTTTTTTTAAAGCATTAAGTCAGACTGTGTAGTAGTTAGCTTAGTATCAGCTATTTGCTGACATCGTCAAATTTATTCATGTATCGCCAAAATTTTGTGAAAAAAAAAATGTATATAAAAAAGTTCATAATTATAAATATATTCATTTATATTTATAGATATAACACACACGCACACAAATTATATATATATAATATATATATATATACACACACACACACACACACACACACACACACACACACACATACATGTACACCTACCTCGAACTGCACTTCAGAATTTCTGAAGTTTGTTTAATATAATTTTCTTTTCCTCCCTAATTTAGTCGTGTCCAATTCCTCCCCATCACTAGGGGGCGCTCTCACATTAAGGCTACTACTACCAATCAGTCGGGAGGGCCGACGACCATCACGTCGTCCCTCCGAACCACGTGACGCCAGCCGACCGCATCTTTTCGAACTGCTCGCTCGCGCCGTTGGGGGCGGAGTAACACACTCGGAAGATCCGCTCCTTCCGCTTGCGCGAGCTCACAGACACCCCTGATTGGCTGGAGAGCCGTGATTAATGTGGGTGCACTAAGTTCCGCTCATCCCTCTTCATTATCCAGCTCCCTCCAAAAATACAGCGGTTTCCAATCTGGAATGGGAGGAAAAGAAGCAATAATGCTTCCTCCGAGACGCATCAAGCCACCAGCTGCACCTTTTATGAGCTGCCCGTCATTCATCACAGGGTAGCGTTAAAAAAAAAAAAAAAAACTTTCTGCCCGTTATGTGTTAAATGAGCATAGAGACGGCCAGGATTGGTACAGTAAGCGTCAGAGCGATCGATGGACATGCTATGTGTGCTGTGGGCTCCAAACCATTGCTATTTTTGTTGCACCACTTGGGAGCATGCCTGAAGATTTTGCCTTTTTTTTTGCCTTAGCAAGTTTACAAAATGAGATCAAGTGAATAGCTAATGCTGAATTAAATTGGTGGCAGACTGGGAGACTT
This sequence comes from Clarias macrocephalus, assembly GCA_011419295.1. Classification (NCBI taxonomy): domain Eukaryota; kingdom Metazoa; phylum Chordata; class Actinopteri; order Siluriformes; family Clariidae; genus Clarias; species Clarias macrocephalus. The sequence continues at coordinate 193,783 of JAAGKR010000345.1, forward strand.
TCTACTGCTTAGTCCATCTGTTCTTTATAAAAGTGATATTCGTTTTGTTTACAGAAGTGTCCAACACCGTCTGTGGCTTGGAAAAGTAACGCTGATAATTACTTTCACGCGGATACAAAACCCTCTCAGGGATTCATATTTCACATTTAACCAATGAGGCCCACGTCTAACTTTACAAACATGTTCAGGGGTTTATGAAGAACGCCTTAGAATGGATCACACCCAATTTCTTTCTTTCTTTTTTTTTTTTTTTTAAGCATTACACCGAATCCCAAGACTGGAATTGAGAATTTGAGGTTTCTTCAGGTCTGGAATATGAGAATCCCAGACTGAGACTCAACAAAAGGTTTGCAGCAGCAGGCAGCTGGAATTCTCAGGCAGATGGGAGCCGATGGCCAGTTAGGGAGCTTGATGGACAAAGGCCGTGTTGAGGAATATGGGCGCGTGTGTTGGATGAGTTTAATATACTTATTCATTCCTCTAGGACAGGATTCTTCTACCCTCATTTTGGAGGGCCAGTGTGCAACACAATTTGGTGATTTTTCTACTCAAACGCAGCTGATTCAACTGTTCTAATAATTAGGGTTCAGAATTAAAGAATTATTACAGTTAATGTATCCACTCCCATAATCGAAATAAGCAAGGGGGTGTAAACCTTTGATGATCACATTATTGTCTAAATCACACTCATCTGCTCTCATTTCAGCTCATTTTTCCTCTCTCGTTGGGATAAATATATACTTTCTGCGCACGGTTGCCCCACATAGGGGTAACATTAGGTGAAGTGATGAGTTTCCAGGAGGGAAATTTTTCTTCCATTCCCGATCGGTAAACTCCATGACAACCAGCTGTGTTTACTTCAGACTTTCATCCACTAGGTATCTAGCTGAGGAAATGGCACTGCAGGGCTCACACCATACAGTACCTGTAGTAAACCATCTAATCAATCATAAACGAGACTGAATTCTAGCAACCCATCATAACGCAGAGGGGTGGATCTGTTGGAAAAGTTGAGAAGTCTAGCGTGAGCTCAGAGTTGGGGGAAAAATACTACTTCTTGTCTTTCCAGCTGATTAAACACTTCACACTGGGCCTAATCACTTAATGACAAATATCAAAAAAAGTTTTTTCCTCGATAAATGATTTGTGCACAGGTGGCACAGTGGTTTAGTGGGGAGCACTGTTGCACCTCCAGGTACGATGGTTCGATTCTGGCCTCGGGATTGTTTGTCTTTCCTCCGGGTGCTCTGGTTTCCTCCCACAGTCCAAAGACATGCAGATTAACTACTGTAACTGCCGTTCACAAATTGCCTGTAGTGCCTATCCAGGGTGTACCCTGCCTCATGCCCCAAGTCTCCCGGGACCCTGTATACAGGATAAAGCCGTATAAACAAATCAGATCAATTGCGCGTGTGAATGCACAGCTTATTGGTTCGGGATTGGACAATCTCTCTATGGAAGCATAATACAGTTCACAAGCATCTCTTTTGCAAATCCTTTATCTATAGGCCATAAGTGATCCAGTCGTAGAATACAGTACACACCGTGCATGAACCTGAGCTTTTGATAGTTCAGAGCTTTGTAACGGTTCTTTAGGAGGACTAATTTTTTTTTTTACTCATAACCTTCTCATAACTAGTACTTACTGTATATTCTGAGCTGCTCCTGTGCAACTTTGAATTTTTGTCTTTTTTCGATGAGCCAGTTAATGTTTAAATACACTGTGACTGTAAAGCCACCAGCAGGTGGCAGAGGTGTCTTCAGAATCAAGGTGCTTGCTTGATAATTACAGTACAGTGCGAACCATGACACTGCAATGACGTGGCTAAAAGGGATCATGATTACACTGCTAACAGTTTCATTTCCTTATGGCTGCTGAAGGAGGAAAGATCTCACACCACCGGAAGCTCTAATGCCACACGCAACAGCAAACCCCAGGCCTCAAATCTTACATCCCCAAGTTTGTAAATGTATCAGATATGCAGTCCCACGACGGAGGGGTCGTACTGTATGAGCGGGTGTGAGGAATCGGACATGCTGCTTTCGTTGGTAGTACTCGGCAAGGTGATCGTTTTCAGATCCAGTCTGAAAACCCACACATTCAGAACTAAACCATGCTCATGTGCATCGGTGAGATTATCAGCTAACGGTAGGGCGATAAAAGGATTTCCTCACTTATCAATCTTGGCAATCTGTCCAGACACGGATGCTTTCCTAGATTGATTAGCTTTAGGAAAACCTGAATTAGAATATCCTTGTAGGTCTGAATCTCATGAAAACACACACAAAGCTCAGATTCGTCCGGCTCTGTCACACGTCAGTCAGAAAGATCAACTGATTACAAACAGGAGCTTTAAACAGTTCGTTGTTGATCTTCTACTCTGAATAACACGAGGGCAGAGCGTCTAGACGAATCCCACCTCTGTACACGTTGTGAATCATGCTCAAGCACGGCATACTGCATGTGTGTATGTACAGTGCATGTGTGTGTGTGTGTGCCATTAATAAGCATTAGTAGGGATTAATACCTGCTTTAAAAGTCAGCTCATCAGATTCTTGGCCAGTGTAATCATACAGTGCTTTAACGCGCACACCCGCTACCTTCTCCTCCTCCTCTTCGAGCTCGACTCCGTTCGCTGCTATGTACTTCTTAGGGCTCTCTTCATCAGACCAGTCCGAGGAGTAATCTTTGGCAGCGCTGTGTTAGAAAACAGAGGTTACAGATGTGACAAAGTCTAAATAGTGATCATTGGATGGTTTATTCTAACAATATATATTTTTTTAAAAATGTACAGAATCAAAGAACAATAAGAGTCTGTGGTCCCTATAATAAATAAGAAAGAATGGTTAGGGGAATGACTGTTTATAGCTCGTGTGGAAGGAAACCGGTGTACCTGGAGAAAACCCACCAAGCACGGGGAGAACATGCGAACTCCATGCACACCGAGACGGGAATCGAACCCGGACCCTGGAGGTGCAAGGCGACAGTGCGAACCGCTACACCACCATTGATATGCTAATAATCGATCATAATCTAACATTAGCGTAGCCATCCTTACTAGCCAGGCTGTTTACGTGCTTGCTAATAACTTGAAGAGTCGGGTGTCTGCGAAACTGATCGCCGTTATACTAAAACGCATTTGCTAAACCGTCCTCTCAACTGTGGAACGTTGGCAAGCGTTTCATAAGCGCTTCACGTGCGTGCAGAGGGATAGGGTAAATCACAGACAGGTCTGTACGTAATATATAGAGAGAGGCTGAGATACCTGTAATCAATGCGCTGAACTATTTAAATGATAACAAAAGTAGAAGATTTATACATGTGCTGGTCAACGTCGATACAGTAGCAGGTCGCTACAAATTAACCGGTGTAGGAAAACTAGTGCTACTGTTTTAATAAAACTTAATCTGAGGAGGAAATGTGCACCTGATTATCGTCAATTATTAACCGCTTATTGATTGATAACCTGTTCGACTATCGAGTGATGGTGAGGATAGAAAAGTGAGCAATTTGCAGCCCTGATAACAATTGTGCTTACACAAGGGGAGCCTGTATGGCCTTTCAGAAGTCAGTAGCTCAATTTAGATCCCGACACATGAGACGGATCAGACAGGACCGTGTCGGTCTGATGAATAAAGACTGTCCAAAAATATCTTGGAGACAGAGGGGTGTGAACTCTGCCATCATTTCCCTTGCTGTCGGAACAGAACTAAAGCTTTGAGCTTAACTTGAATCGGCTGAATCATTGATATACTGTACAACGGTTCTAAGGGTATAGCAAGATTTAATTAGATTCATGGATGTTCAACAACATTAAAAGTACAGTCAGAAGTTTACATGCACTCATCAGGAACACGGATGGCAAGTCAATGTCAATGGCCTTTTGATTTCTTTTTCTGGCAAAGAATGATTGGAACACGTCTTATACACATACAAATACAAGAATTTAATTTCATAGACTATATGCCAAATAGTGCATTATAAAAAAGAAAAAATAAATTCGAGAACAGCAAATAGATTTCCTCAGTTCTAGAATGTAACTGATGTTTTAAACTCATTACATCACGCACCAGAACGTCTAACGTTAAATGCTGTTGCAAAGGCATGTGCTCCTGTCGTCCTCTGATAAACAGATGGCCATAAAAGACACACTGATATATCCTGAACTCTGGTGCATGCAGTGCCACAGATACTGACACCCAACTCAACTTTAGATATGAGGAATGAACTATTCTCTAGATCAGCTTCAATTCTTAGTAGTTAATATAACCACCATGCAGGCACATGATACTGTGCTGAATATTGCTAAAGTAGTAAGTAGCTTTTGTACAACTATCAGCGGGATGAAGCCTCCAAAAAGACCCACGGTTACCAAGATTACCAAGTAATCGGATAGCGAAAAAGCAAGATTCAACACCACTCCAGTTATAAGGTTAATGCGTAGTAAAGGAGCTTTATGAATAAACCTAGCACTACAGGTCAATCCTGGGTCTCTCGAAACCTGCAATAAGTTACGGGAGGAAAATGAGGAAAGTTTGTCACAAGCATATTTTCCCACGAGGACATGCAGCTCAAATAACAAGCTGTAGGTGCTGTTCTTCCTAGCTGTAATCCCAGAGCTCTCCGGGTAAGCATTTCTAGTCCCAAATATATAAAAAGAGAACTCGTCAAGAAAAAGATTTTTGCATCAAGACAAACAAAAACAGACGAACTGTAAATTCCTGGGTGTGTTACCGGATAGTATCTTGTGGAGTCTGAGGTGCTTCATCGGCAGCCGAGACGATGTTGGTCAAGGTGACGTCGTCCATTCGGCTGTTCCTGTCTTTGCGGCTGATCGAGCGGTTGGCCTCTGGAGACCATTCCTGAAAAAGTGTGCGCGCAAAACACGTATTAAGAATAAATGTGAATATCTTGGCAGCCTCCACAATATACTGCAAGTAACAACCAGGGGGTGAGTCTATTTAACCAGCACAAAAGCATGAAAACAGAATCCAGTCCTGATGTGACCCATTGCAAACATCGTCTTTAACGTATCAGGGTGGCACATGGTAGGGCCCTCTGCTGCACAGATGGCTTCAGTGCTCAGGGAAAGAAAAGAAATGGACTCTGCTGACTTGTCCAAGAAGCCCTAAAGCTTTGATTAAGCTTTAGCCAAAAAAATTACACTTGGGTCCAACTTAGCTTTAACTGTGGTGTTGGTGGAGAGGAAAAAGAAATCCTCAGAGGGGGGCTGAGAATAAATAAAAGTTGGACCAGAGTATGGAAAAGGGAGTTCTGGCACAGAGTGAAGGATCCCACATTCCACACGCCATCCGTGGGCCATGGAAACAACAGAGCATTCACCATCAGCCCATTAGGATTCACTCCGTCCAGGGCTCATAGTCAGGAAGGCTCAACCGATGACAGCTTGCATACAGATTCACTGTGGGGCGTCTACTGGAAATGTCATATCTCTTTGGCTAAAGCATATGTTAGAAAAAATCTCTAGTTAGACAAAATATTATAAAACAAATGGACTTTACAAGGGGAAACAGCAACTGGATCCATTTCAAACTGGGGGTTGAGGAGTCCACTATACATGTACGTATACTACAGAAGAAGAATTCAGGCTTGTACATCAGACCAGGCATTTCTGAACTGACATTAAACTTCCCACACTGTTCTGTGACCAACGGGGCCCACCTTATTGTTCACTATTTATATCAAACTGGGGTTAGTTCTATATAACGCATGCCAACTTAACTGCTGTACCTTAACCTGGGACCAGTTGACTGCAGTTTTAGTATCTTAAACTGGGGCCACTTCATTGTTGCATCTCAGAGTACTTCAAAACTAGATCTCAAACCGGGAAGAAATAGCGTACCTGGGACTGGGCCTAGTTTACAACTGTACCTCATACCGGGACCAGTATACCGGTGTATATTCAAAACTGGGGCCGGCTAACCGGCGCGCCTCAGTTCATTGTTGCCGTACCTCAAACTGGCGCCACTTTAAAACTATAAATCCCAACAGGGCCAATTGACTTTTGTTGGGACCAGTTCAAAATTGCACCTTACACTGGGACGCTGTCGTAAACATGTTGATGTTCCACCTCAAACTGGGGCCACATTTCTGTTTGTACCTCAAACCTGTCCCAGTTGTACCTCAGACTGAGACAAGTTCAAAGCTGCACCTTAAACTAGGACCCAGTTCACCGTTGTTGCTAAATTGGGACCAGTTCAAAAATGTACCCAAAGCTGGGACCAGTACACTGTTGCTGGCTGATTAGAGCAAGCTCAAAACTTCCACCTTACACTGGAAACAGTTCAATAACTTTGTCAGCTTGGGGCCAGAGCAATGCCACCTAAGGCCAGTTTAATACTTTACCTCAAACTGAGGCCAGTTCATGCTCATTCCAGGTCCATGTGTGTTCCTCCACCACCTCAGGTCCTCCGTGTCACTGGCAGCATTAATAGTCTGGTTCAGATCTTGATACAAGGCCTTAAACCTGGGTGAAAACGTTTAAAGAGCAATTCTTCATCAAAGTAATCAGTTAGAAAAACTGAACAGGAATATTCTTCACTCTTAGCCTTGTTTAAGTCCTACGTTCTTGGGAATTTATTTTGACGGCATATGCGTACATGGTGCCTGAGAACACATGTAAATTTGGTGGCGTGATCAGCCAACACACCTTAACCAAACACCCTGGATCAAAGGCGAGATTCGTGCACACAAGACTATGATCTTGGGAGGAGCCAGATAATTACAGCGGGAACATGGCGGAAAAAATAATAACGCAATTGCTTTTAAAATGCAACAACAGGATTTGTGAAGGTCCTCGTCAGGCACAGTAGTTTCAAATACCTCAACCTTTGTTCGAAAAGACTCTGGTTAATGGACAACATACTGTTGAACATTCTTTCTAGGGTAAACAGTGATAACAGGGTTCATAGTCAAAGAAAAGCAGACCTAATAGTTAACATTTTGATGTATTTGCAAATACGTGACTGAACTCAACAGCCTTGAGGGTTCTAAAGCCTGACTGCACAAGTAAGGATTGCGAAAGTTAGATCAGAATTTCTGTGGATTTCACACAGCAGGGAGACTCCATCCTTCTAGTTTAACATCGTTAAATGTTGAACAAAAGATCTACAAAATCTTAAATAAACTAAACATTAACGATTAAGTCACTCTTAGGCCTGAAACATGGTGCACGCAAGCACACGAATGCAAAAGACTTGGACCAGTCGGCACCAACACGGGTCTTTGGTAAATATATACAATATATAAACGTTTGCTGTTGTGTACCTGTGGAGGTGATCAAGCTCAGTCCACAAGGTGGCGATATAAGCTACTGAACACTTTCCAAAGTTAGGGACCTTAACCTAAGAAGAAGCAATCGGCTTTCTTGTGTCGGTTCATGCTGTAGTGCCCCTAGTGGCGACGCTGAGATTGCGCACATTTTGCTCGACTTAGGATTTTTCGCAACGACGTACGCAACTGGCCTTGCGTAGCTTGAAGCGTTTGAGTACATGTATGAACCACGTTTCAGGCCTTGACGTTCAACAAAACTGCTCAGCACTCACCCTACATTGCTGGAGAGGTCCAGGTGCTGATGAATATCCAGCATCACCTCCTTAAAGAAGCACAGCCGCTTCTTCTCAGCATCTTGGGTTATCTCAAACATCTGCTCCATGTCTTCCATGTACCGCGGGTTACAGCGGTTCAGCTCATCCAGGGCTTTCTCATAGCGGTCCTTCATCTGAGACATGACACACAAAGCAGCCTTTAATTGAAAAAAAAAATGTTCAGGACCATGGGACAGAAACAGAGCTCCGCTTTAAATAGGATTGTAATGAATCTAAATATATAAATGATATATCTTGCAACATGTCCAGAATGATGACACAAATAGAAAATTTAGACTGTGGATGTCCTGTTCTGTGAAGTTAACACATCATCGTTGCGGTGATGGGCCCGAAAGACAAAAAAAACAAAGCAGGAGTGCAAATCTCTTATGAGGTCACTTCCGTTGATGTGATGTACAGAAAAGTACAAAAAAACAAAAAAAAGGAGGAAAAAAATCCTCTTTCTAAAAACGGTAGCTCCCCTTTTGATTTAAAAAAAGTACGCATGTTAATATAGGCTTACAGCAAAGCACTAAATGTGATGAGAAAAAAAAAAGTTTTTTTTTCTTCTACTTCTAACTTGCGAGAACTTATTAATCCGCCAGCAGTTGGCATCAGTAGCGCTTGTTCTTTTTTTTTCCCGCCCCAAGACTTCATTTTATTTCATTTTCAGGTATCTGGATTCCGCTCACCTTGGGTCTGTAGTTAACATGAGCAGGAATTTACTTTCTTAAACACTCTCACTAAGTACAAATTGTGATGATGAAAGTATAAACTGGATTGCATGGATGGGTTTTAGAACGTCTGCATAAGACAGCAGCACTATGTCGTCATGGCTCCTCATACTGTAGGTGCGTCTCCCGGAAAATAGGTGTGTGTGTCGGTTTGAGTCCGGGCTTGATTTGCTTGTGTGCTGGTAGACGGTAGCACCGTGGGGCCGTTCCATTTACAGCCTAGAATAAGCTCGCTGTTGATTTCATCAGCTATTTTTAACGTACTGCAGTGAAGCGTGAGTGGAATCGTAGCTTTTATACAACTCCACAATCCTCCCCCCCCCCAAAAAAAATGGCCTGTAATTTAGTTTCCACTAACTGCAACCATGATCCTTAGAATAAAGGCTTCAAATCTATTTTACTTACATAATGTGACTTTACTCTCTGAATGGCTCGACATTTCTGTCTTCAACTAGAATAATGATCATTACACTATACAGTGTGAAAAATTAAATAAATAAATCATCCTACTTGTGTCAGAGAGAAGAGCGCAGATGCATTACTATACAGGCATGTAGATTCAAGTTGGTGAAAAAGCAGATCCAAAATGGCGCCAAAGGCTTTCACTATCAATAAAACAAGCCTGTCTTGTCTTGGCAAAACAGAAACCAGCATTTTGGTCTCCACCCATTGCGGTTCCAAAGAACAGACATCAGTCACTCATCACACCATAAACGTACACGTCCACCGTGCATTCCTTAATTCTTCCAATTATAGCTATGTCTAACGTAGGCAGTAAGACTGATTAGTCTAAACTTGGTGACTAATTCACTTGAGAACTCTTCAGGTTCATCACGGACACCATACAGTATGATATCCTGGGACTTCAGCATACAGACACAATTGACATGACATTATTGACTTGATGATGTGGCACAAGCGTGATGAGCTCTCAAGAGCTGTTAATGATCCCTAGAGGAGCCACGGACAAACAGAGCACAATCCAGTGAGCTAACACTGGTTACCTTCTCCGCCTCCTGGGTGCATTTCTCCACCCGATCCGTGAACTTGCGCACCTCCTCCGGGGACTTGGTCGGGTCGGCTTTGGCGTGCGTCTCGCGCGTCATTGCTGTTCGCTCCTCCTTCCGCGCCTGGTGGTAACTCTTTTTAGAGGCGTCTACCTACCAAAAGGTAACAGGACACTCATCAGCTCATCACTCACTATGCATCCCTTACTAAAAATAGAGCGGTTTCTGAGCTGCGATCTAACGCGCTATAACTCACTTCCTTAAGTTTGCGGACCCAGGGTTTCTGGGCCTTTCGGAATCCTTCATCTGCGTCTTTGGTCTCCTTGAAGCCTCCGATCATTTGCTTGTGGTAGGCATCCTTCTGCCAGATTCGGATCTTCTCGCTGTCCTCCGTAACCAGCTTTTCTTTCAGCTCCATGTGGATCTCGCTTAGCTTGTCTGCTGCATTCATAAATGCGTGCCAAGCCTTCTCCAGGGTGCCGTACTGTGAGCCTAGAAAAGGAAACTCTTGTTCATTTTTCATCTTAAAACAATGCAAATATAAAATGCTTTTGTTTTTAAGCAAACGTCAAGGTCACCTGGCTCTGAAAAGCAATTTCTGTATCTTTCACAATTCACTCAAAATATCTAGAAGGGACATTACCACAATTCCTCCATGATATGATTTGTGGGTTGCAATAAAGTGCTTACAGAACAAAGGGGGACATCTCATGGCACGCTCAACTCTCTTATCACGCTCAAACAACACAAATCTACTTTCGAATCTCTAACCCAACGTGTCTGGAATGTGTCGATTTCCATTTAAAAAAAAAAAAAAAAAACCTGATGCGGGTGAGATGAGTGCTACAGAAGTGGAGTAGGAGGAATAAGTTCCTTGATGGGTGTTCCAGATTTGATTTAATGCCTCTTTAAAAAGGTCTGCACAGGCTGGTAATCCAGGCTTATCGCTCTCTCTTTTACCTCTACATTTATTGCAATGCACAAAATCAGAAATGCCAATACAATTCCTAACACTGCTAAAGAAAGACTCGGCTATCTTGATCAGGCGAGTGTGATGCATCTGCATGCCTGGCGAATCAACGAATGGAGCGTACAGCGGCCATGCCAACCAACAGAAATCTGTTTGGGTAACAGGTTATTTTCAGAGGACAGGGAGAGCCCCTGTGGCCTCAGACTAAAGTTAGGATCACCTTTCTCTACAACACCCCTCCATCTTTTAGCCCAGTCATTCAGCTGCTGGGAATAGGCCTTCTCGATCTTGGCACGCTCCTGGAAGCAGCTGACCAGCTCGTTGCAGAGTTTGTAGCCGTCGTCGACCCGCTTCACCGTCCTCTTGTAGTTCCCCGGCTGAGCAACGGACACAATAAGACGGGACAGTATAGAATAAGAACAGTAGTTTGTGATATTGATGACTTTTATATGAAATTTATAGCCATTTAATATCAATAAGGCATTATAAAGATATCAGCGTTTACTGTATGTATACACTACCTGGCCAAAATGTGGCCATTTCATAAGGGTCAAATTATTGGGATGCATCAAGCAAAGAAAACAACTACGGAGATTTGAAATGACTGGAAGTGGGTTAGGAATCCTAAAACACTATCAAAAATCCGGAAGGATAGTGTAGTGAAGCGTTTACTTGGTAGAAGAAATTCATCAGAAATCATGAGCGTAAACACTTCAAGTTGCATGTTAAAAAAAATAAAAAAAAAACAGTAAAAACCTATGTGAGCCATGTCTAATAGTGTTGAAATTAAACAGCTGTAGGCAATAAACCAGTTGTTTATGAAATTAATAATAATAAAAATAAAGTCTTCAGTTTGCTAGGAAGCATAAAGATCATATGGTCTGATGAGTCCAGATCGAGGCTTTTCTAGAGGTCGGAAGGGAAGTGCATGAAGCGATGCATGTGTAGTGGCCACTGTACAATCCTCTGGAGATGCTTGTTTTGATCTGCGGTAGCCTCGGTTGGGCAGGTCTAAGCTCAGCAACGCTATGAAACAAAGTCTGCTGACGACCTGAATGTACTGAATGAGCAGGGCATCACATCTTGGGAGTTTTTCTTCCCTGATGCACAGGCATATTACAGGACGCATTACAGACTGTAACGTCCGAGTGCTTGCACGGGGAATCATTTTCACACGTGAACCGGCCAGCACACTGTGTGCTGTAATCAAAGCTAAAGGTGACTGAATATCTTATCGTGTGCAAGTATTTTTTTTTTTTTTTTTTTGTATTAACAATGTGCGTCATTATTAACCAACTGTTCAGGGGATTGTTTACACCGATCCAAGCCAAACAGCCTGTGCGGACATTTGCACTGACAATAACTAAGCTCCTTATTCATCGTACAAAATGTGCTCGAGCTTTTATTCTGATACGTTTCCAAACGAGGTACAGAATTGTTTTTCATTCCCATCCCCACAAGCACTTGGCAGCAGCCTCCTCTGCTATGCAGTGGCTTTACCGAGCCGAACCTCAGAGGCAGTTCCTGACTCTCTTCCAGACGAGTGCAGACTTGACGGAGTGTTTTTGCACCGGAGGTGGAGGAGGGGTAGTGGAGCAGATCACCTCTTAGGGAGGTCATAAATTCCATTTTTGCATCTTTGTCTCATAATTCTACACGTCCAACTGTCAAAACAGACTAGCAACCATAAGTGTAGTTGTCTAGTGTAAGGTTTAGATGTGTGTTTGTGTGTGTATGGGGGTGGATAAATGGGATAAATGGCTTCTTACCTCCCAAAAGCTTCCATAGCTCCCAACGTCCTGCAGGTCCCCGTCGGAAGACATTTTAGGGTCACCCTTGCAGCACGGAATGATTGCGGCTTTCTGTCGAACTGAAGACACGAGACACGGTAACAATAATGTGAAACGACACGTGCTAAAGATGAAGAAGGCTAAAGAAATGGCAAGGACTGAAATAATGTTTATTTTGCAACGAAAACTTGTTGAACCAGCCAGCACCTTGGCACACTGCCCTACACCACATGCATCGGCACAGACCTACAGGAAGGTTCAATGGTCTCTACAGCTACTGTAACGCATTACACCAGAGGTTTCCAGTTTTTACGCGCAAACAGCTGGCGTGGATACAGGGTTTTTTTTTTTTTTTTTCCCCACCTCCACAACCGTGGGAGGATTTGACGCGTCGGCTTCATGCCCATTCCTAATACCGTTGATGGCGCAGTACGCCACAGATAAGTAGCAATGTTTGGAAATAGAGAAAATCTTCATTATAATAGAGCAGACTCACCAATAAGCAGAAATTTGTCTTGTCCTAATGTGAACAGGCTCTGCCTCAGCTTGGGCGCGGCAGTGTGGCTAAAGATAACGGTACCCTGTCTACCAGCTTGTCGCCCCTCCACCCCAGGAGCTCGACTGCTCAACAGTAATACCCGCTCATATCCCCATCTGACACACTTCCATCAACCACCGAGCCAAAGGAAACTCCCGTATGTAGCATGGCTCATGTCCTGAAATAACCTGTGTTTATTAAAACACCAACTGTTGGCAAGAACACGCCAGGAACCATTCGTCAAGAAAACAGGTCTGGATTCTGGTCAAACTGAGATTGTGACCCTTTCCTGTGAATCCTGACGTGCAGGCCTGGGATCTCTAGCTGTTCTCATTGTTGAAACCAAGGTCACTCAGGCTTACTTCCCTAGACAGACACGGCAAGTAAGAAGAAAGGCAAAGATTTATTAAGAGCATCTGCTTCCAATCCATGCCAAACACAAACTGTGTTAATGGAAAATTCACACCCTTAAGGGGTTCTGAGTGTCTTTACGAGAGTTTCCGGTAGAATAGCAAGAAACAGCGCTCGCCAAACCTGCTCAGTATAAATTTGCCAAATTTCAGTAAGACATAAACTAACTTGACATGACCTCCTGCAATGGACGTTACAAGTTCCAGCACAATACCACCACACCTGTTTGTTTTTTGCACCTCTGAATATGATACGAGTCCAAGTCCTCGGAGGAGGATAATATTACTGCTAATGTGAGGGGGAAAAAATGCAGCCTGTTTTCTTAAAAAGAAAAAAAAAAAGAGTTCAGATTACTTCCACTCAACTTCCTGTGCTCATGACGGCATGGCGGGTAGGGGGGAGGGGGCGATGGAAAGGCCACTCCTAATGGAGGCATTTCCCAAAGCCGTGCTGAAAAAGGAACATACATGAGAGTCCTGCTTGAGCCAAGCATGATAATTGAAAGCTTAAACAACCTTAGCTTATAAGACCAGCTATGAGGCTCAGGTTATGAAAGAATGCCTCCGTGTACAGAGCCTTGGAAGAGATTGTTCCACCCACACACACACACACACGGAGCATCTCTGACAGACTGAATACTGGGGGCAGCAGCTGTGTCATGCTGGACTCCGGAAATAACCAAAGCCACCAAGATCTAACTGAACTAGCGAGAGAATACAGCACACACCATTACGGGATTAATCTCCTTCGGATATTAGCGACTGATTTAAACAGCTGCGTTCAAATGCATGTGAAGAACCCCAATGAACTCCATATCCAAGGGGGGGAAAAAAAGACCAAAAAAAAAAAAAGCACAAAAAAATTGGAGGCCGTTTTTGGAGAATAAGCATCAGGATGATAGGGCATGTAAGTAGAAAGCGTCGTGTGAATGCTATAAGAGACTTGCTGCACAAAAACCCTAAGGGAAACCAAGAAACTAACATGTAATTAAAAAGAACAACAGATCTGGAAGGATGCTAACGGGTTGCTTCTAAAAGCAGAAGTTCGAGCAACTGAGAAAGCGCCAGGCATCAAGGTATATTACGTCAAAATTTTTTGTAGAAATTCTACACGACCATAATGAAAGGGTACGAATTGGTTTCATATTATGTCCTGAATGACGCCGACTCCACGTATGAAATTAATGAATAATGCGAGTGAGTCACGGCTGCACAAGCCGCCTCAATCAAAACTCATCAGTACTCATCAGTGACACATCACGCATAGAGCATGCTCACCGATAATGATTTTCACCCACGAGCAGCTTATGACGTCGTCTTGGCAGAAAAACAGGAACAACCAATTATTTAACAAGGATTTGACCTTGAGAGATGACCTTTTGGACGATTTGAGGGTTTTGCTAAGTAGTGGTTGTATTTGCTCAGAATGCGGCAATACGCAGTAATTCAAAATGCAGTAACAATCTTTTGGGAAAATACAGACGCCACATTCTATAGAAATATAAGAAATGACATTTGATTCCTTCCTTTCTGAGCCAGGAAAAGTGTTTCATCAAGAATCATCCAGCCTAAAGGCCACATCATGAGCATGAATGGGGTGAAATGAAATCTAAGGAGAGAACATTAAAGCTTATCGTATTTCACACATCACTTCCTTTTGGACGCGACACGAACAACACCTAGTGAAAAGTCGCTAATCATGTGGATCTGCAAAAGCTATCAAGCAGCCAAATGAAAGCATACAACACACTTAACACAGAAACGTTACAGGCACTTTCAACTCATCGCTGAATTAAACTCAGTGTTAATGCGTGAATTCCTATTTACAAGCAATGTCGTCGTTATTGTCCACAATCAAAACAAAAAAGAAAAAGGCAGAGCTTATGAGCGCACCCTGAGGCACTCTAATTACTGGGTGAAAACTTTGTCCACAATCAGTGAACAGAAAACAGACAGTGACAGGAGAAAGGCGTTGTCTGGATGCCTGCTAAACGTCCTCCACGTGTTATTTGAATCTGGTTGAATAATGCTAATGCAGTCGAAGTTTGGACTTTGCATAACCCTTAGCCATGCACTTTTTTCACAATTCCTGCCATTAAAACCTAGCAAACATTGCCTGTCTTAGGTCACTTCATTTCAAGAATGCAATTTTTTGGCAAATTTAAGATATAATATTCCCATTTGTTTAACTTGGATCGAACATCTCGGGTCGCCTTCCACAAGCTTCTTACAAAAAGGTTGCTGGGGTTTTAGCTCAATCCTTCTGACAGAACTGGTGTAACTGAGTCAGGTTTGTAGGCCTTCTTGCTCACACACTTTTTTTTTTTTTTTTTAGTTCTGCCCACAGATTTTCTACTGGCTTGAGGTCATGGCCACTCCAATACTTCAACTTTATCGTCAAGCCATTTTGCCATTTTGCTTTGGAAGTATGCTTGAGGTCATTATCAATTTGGAACAACCATTTGCAACCAAGATTTAATTTCCACGCCAATGTCCTGAGATGTTGCTTCAATTCATCTACATAATCTTCCTTCATCATGATGCCACCTATTTTGTGAAGCGCACCAGACCCTCCTGGAGCAAAGCATCTGCATAACATGATGCCGCCAACCCCGTGCTTCACCGTTGGGATGGTGTTCTTTGGCTTGCAAGCCTCCACCTTTTTCCCCCCGAACAACGATGGGCCTGACGGTCAAACAGACCAGAGGACATTTCTCCAAAAAGACCTCCAGATCTTTGTCCCCATGAGCAGCTACAAATTGTAGTTTTGGAGTAATGGCTTCTTCTTCACTGTGCAGCCTTTCTAGTTATGTCACGTCAATAACATCTGTGGCGATGGATAAGCTTTGTACCCTTTTCCTCCAGTGTCTTCACAAGGTCCTTTTTTGTTGTTCTGGAAATGATTTGTACTTTGTAAAAAAATACGTACGGGTCTCCTTCTTGAGCAGTACGATGCCCTGACAGTGTTGTTTGTAAAGATAAATATTGTACCTTCAGAAATTGTTCCCATGAACAAGATTTAGGGAACTCTTGGCTGATTTCTTTTGATTTTCACAGGATATATAATTGACATCAGCATAAAACTGCCATATATTAAAATTTTGCGACAGTAGAAACTGGTGTTTGGTGATTCCTGAACTGAATTGTTATCAAATGCAGTAAGAATAAACCTAAAAAGTATATACAGTGTTGCCAGCTTAGCGACGGTCTTGCTAAATTTAGCAAAAAAAAAAAAAAGTGTAACCTGGCAAGGAATTAGCAGACATTAGGGTTTCTTACAACATTCTAAGCAAATGCTAGACAGAACCCAATCGTATTCCAGATGCTAACTGAGAGCTGGATGCGAACTAAGCTAGCTCACAGACGTCTTGTAAAATCAGGCCAAATATGTATCCATATGAATGTCCCCTTAATTAATTAACTGTTCATTTACTGTTGAAATCCAAATCAAAATCCATCAGCTAGTTTAAAACATATAGCCGTTTGGCGGTTGTATGGAAGTAAGACTACTTTTGATTTTGGTCAATTCCATTCTAATGGTATACATTTCCTTTGCACAGCCATGGTGGCTCTGACACCTTGGAGCATAACTCCACAAGACCTCTGGGGATGCTATGGTGTCTGACACCAGTAGCTCGTTTGGGTTCCGCAGGATGGGGCCTCCATGGATCGGACATAGACTGGTGCTCAATCGGATTGCGATCTGGGAGTTTGAAGGCTGAGTTTGTCGGCTCTTTGGCCGCCGGGCCCCATGTGCAGCATGGGTGATTTGTGCTGCATTGGCTTTTCTGTGGGATCGGACCACATGATCTGGACTTTGGTCCCCGCCAGTATGCACGAGTCTTGGGTGCATATATAATTTTATATAATAAAATTGATCATTTTACTGTGTTAATGTTTTGTGTTCTTAATGTTATGGCTGATCTGTGTACGTTTTCTGCAAGTCTAGATATCTGCAATGCATGCAAGAATATCTTACTTGTATTATCCTGCACTGCCCTTAAAAGGTTACATGACCAGCAGTACATACACTTTCACTGGCACTAACCCCGAATTTACACCGGACATGCCATATTAGCGAAAGTGCGCTTCATTTTGTCAACAAAATTAGTGGTTTATATACAACAGCGTCATTTCAACATGGGGGAAGTGGGCGGACGAGGTTGGGTCAGCTGTAATCACATAACACAGTTTAATGAAAATGTGTCAGACAGCATGACGGTAAACAAGCAGTGTGTGTATTTCTTGACTGGTTATCCATTAAGTGTCACTGCTTTGCAAACACTCGTTTAGTTATCTGACTAAAGGTTGCGCAATCACGGCATTATGAACGGTCCAGTCTGTAGAAAGTTTTGAGATTGTAATTTACGCTTCAGTTTAAGCACATTGGATCACGTATAGACGCAAGTGATGGAGTCAGACAGCTGGTGGGAACTCGCTTTAAGCTCGTGCATGCATGAGATCTATTCACTGGAACCGAAGAGCACTTATCACCAGCGCATACTTTAAATCAAGACTCCACCCAGAAACCCATTAAATATGTTTATATTGAATATTTGTGGGGTGCTTAGGGATTCTGGTGCTAATTTGTTGGTAAGGGCTGTATTTATGTTATTCCCCGGAGGTGTTCTAGTGGTTGTGTGATGCGCCGAGATCACAGGGGAGATTGTTATTGCTAGCAGTTACAATAGTGTTTAAGAGTCTCAGACATATGGGATAACAGTCAGGTTTTGCTGAGCTATTAAGAAGGAAGTTATAATATTAGACATATCATTTTAAAAATCTTCTAAAAAATAAAAAATAAAAAAATAAAAACCTTGGAGATGTTTGTGGGTGAGCATGAGCAAGAGCAATAAACCATCCGTGCTCCTGGGGAGGGGGAGGGAAAACTTGCTCTTCTTTATCATGGGCGTTCGTGAGCCTGCATTAGCAGAAGTACTCGAATAGCATTCGTTCACATGTGTTGTGCCACATCATAACCCTGCATGAGCAGATCAAACATATGATTTTCTCAGGGGGTTTACATGATGGCTATGCTACGGATCAGAAGGTCATGGGTTTAACCCACAGTAACCACTGTTGGGCCCTTAAGCAAGGCCCTTAATCCTAACTGCTTAGATGTATAAATAAATAAATAAATAAATAAATAAATAAATAAGGAAGTTACTCTGGATAAGAGCGTCTACCAAATGATGTAAATGTAAATGATAGCGTTTGCCCTAATGGGGCATTTATGAAGTTGCCCTTTCTAAAAAAATTTCCACTTTAGTGTTCAGGGACGGTTGGCTTTCACATTTGATTCAAGACGGGCCCCGAGTACGCCATATCATGCTCGAAGTCACATTTTTCAAGTGGGCTCAAACATGGCATGCCAATCTGTGCCTGTGCACAAATATTGCATAGTACGCAAAAGGTACCAAATTCTGGGTTCAGGTGTGCTCTGGTGCTGGTCCTGCTATATAATATAATATATTGAATCGGCATGTTCATAAAATCGTGATATTAACAATCATAATACAGACTGAATCAGCACCTAGGTATCATGATGGTATCGTGTCGACTGGTCCCTGGTAATTACCATCCCTAATGCGCTCGTAGTTAAACAGCACATAAAACGTCAATTAAAAAAATGATTAGAATTGAACTACAAAGTAAATTTAAGATGAAAGTATGGACATATTTGTAAATGTAGTTAAAATATACATCTATTTATTAGGAAAGAGAATAAAATTGTTTGGCAAAAAATTCTAACTAAATTAATAAAGGCTTTGAAAAGGCCTCCTTTTAAAGATTGTAACAATATACTAGTCTAAAGGTTGCCAAGTTCAACATGAAATGATGGATTATATTTCACATCATTAAAGTCCAAATACTTTCAATTTACCAGAACTCAAAGCGACGATGCCGCCTCAGCGTATTTTTATTTTAATTTTTTGCTAGGAACTCAAGTGGAGATGAGCGTTTACTAATGCGAGGCAGAGAAAGGGGGAGGGGCTTCCAGGGTGTCAATTTATATCAGGTTATACTGAACAGTCATCCATTCTGATTAATATATATAAAAGAATTCTGGGATGGGTGGGGCGTTAAAGCGTGCCGATCATTCTGCAAATGCCCTAAAGCTTGCACGCTTGCTGCGTTTTTATCACAGTATCCAGTAGATATGGAAGATATTCAGGGTAGGTCTTTTCTAAGAACCGTCACGGCCTTCATTGGAAATCATCTGGTTTCACTGCCTCGTGTTCATTTCACAATTCATTTCAACTTGCAGTCACGGTTTCAACACTGTGACCTTAAGAAATGCCAGACTCTCCCAGAGCTTGCAGTTAAAAGGGACTCCTGGAAGCGGACCAGGGGTACATCCCTGCTGCTGGAGGATGTTTACACTGCATCGGTCATTGACTCTGCTCGGGCCTTCGTGCCAAATTGGAACCCGAAGCTGTCGAGTTGAATCGAGAGAGCATTTGTAACTGTGCATACCCTCAAAAAAGGAAAAATAAATAAAAACAACAACACACTATAAGGATCATGCGTGTATAAGGAAGTGGGCATCACAAACCATAAACACGCCGTGTCGTTTTGAAAAGCGATCCTTTTTTTTTTTTTTTTTTTAATAGAGCACATTTTAAAAGCAGGGGAAAGGTGCGTAGTTAAAGGCTGGATGAAACCGGATATGCTCATGGCAGCACATTCGGAACCCATTAGCCTACTTGTCAGATGTGGCTTTGAGTACATGACTTGTGGCATGTGGTACTTGTTTGCGTCTCGCTCTCTCTCGCTCGAATCTCGTTCCCACATACACTCAGACTCTGAGAAACGCACTGATTGGATCCAGAATGCACTCCGGTATACCTGAAGCAAAGTTCAATGCCAGTGCCAGGACCGACACGACATATCCGTAACACTCGCTCGGTGAAGTACCCTCATGTCCGCGCGGCCGACAAACAATGAGAACAATGGCTTCCGTTTCGGGATAACGAGGACGCGGGGAGGGGGGTGGGGTAGGGATGGGGGGAGCAGGTCAAATATGCACATAAGCCCCACTGGAAACTTGTAGTCATTAATCTCTTTAATGTATACAAGGTGACTTGAGCGCCACAGCGGTGGTTGTTGTTTCAAAAGCCTGCCTCGGTTAATGGAACAGGGACTTTACAGTGAGAGGGGCTTTCCGGTTTTGTGGAAATAAAAAGATTGTATGAACCCATGATAATACTTATCCATACCTAGTAATGCTTCTTTAGACAGATTTTCTACATTTTAACCAACAACAACAACAACAAGTAGTCAGTGGTTATTTTAAGACGTAAATGTCAGCTCTTCTGAGACACTTCCTGTAAGAATAGTATTGTCAAGTGTATTTGCAAAACCCATCAGACACCATGAGAAAACTGGCTCTCATGACGACCTTCCCAGAAAGGCAAGACCAAAACGGAAGTTCATTCAGAGTTACAGCCTCAGAAATCACCAATTAACAAACAGCACCTCGGATTCGAGCCGTTATGGAGGCTTTACCAAGCATAAGAAGCAGATACACCTCAATATCAGGTGATTATAACTTATTATTAGACGCGTTGTTTTACTATGCAGGACGCAAAAAAAAACTCTCAACACACGCTTGGTTAGGAGTAGGGATGCATCGATACCATTGTACCAGTCGTCAGCATATATAACAAAATGAGTGACCTATATGGTACTCAATCGATCAGTGATGTGGTCGTCCACACAGTTACATCAACAGGCCTGTCCTTTATAATGTACAGTTTTGGTCAAAAGGTAATAAGAATAAGAAGCCTTTATTACTTTATGCAATTAAACTGCTAAACACTCGCTTACTCTACACTGCGTTATCTGTATACAGGGAGCTCTGGAGCCTATCCCAGGAGACTTGGGGTGCCAATCCATCACGGGGCAAACTGCTATATACAACTAATGATATTTAGTATGAAGTCTTTGAAACCTGCTGGATCCGGCTGGGCGTCTAGTCAAAAAGACGTCCTCAGTCGTCTGGTGTCACTCGCTCACATGCTTCCTGAAGATCATGTACACGAGACGGTTTCTTGACTGCTGCTGGATTCTTCACCACTGTCCAAAAGTTTGCTGTCTGGTTTAGGTCTGGAGATGCCCCAGGCCATGCCGCTCTAGAAGCTGAACACCAACATCACGGCTGGTTTTTAAATCAGCTTTTCAGTTCATTAGCACGACGCTTCAGCCAGACGGCTCGAACTAAACTAAACTAATCAAATGTCACATGCTGCCTTATTAGTTTTGAGCTAGTTATGTTATTTGCGGTTTGTAACCTGGATACCTGCTACCAGTATTGGTACTGATGCAAAGTCAAAAGTCATGACTCTCAGACAGCTGCTGAATATTAACACAATAGCCCCGTTTTCAACAGCCTGCATCAGCTGCGATACAGAAACCAGCACAGAACAGCACTGTAGAGAAAACGTCAGCAAACTACCGAATCAATACTCAAAGTGTCCAGCTCGCGTGATTCGTCAGCTCCTAACCGAGAGCCGTGAAGCTGCAGACGTACAGAATATCACAGCGGCAAAAAACACATTGCACGTCAGCGCACAGCAAGCATTCGAGACTTACCCAGTTATGTGCTGAAATGTTAGGGGTTAGTAATGCCTCTGTCCAGGTGCGCTGCCTGTACAGTGGCCCTGCGCGAGAGAGAGAGAGAGAGAGAGATAGAGAGAGAGAGAGAGAGAGAGAGAGAACATCAGAGGCAGGAGCTCGTCAGGCTGCGGGAAATGAGGCAGCAAGTTAATATAAGCCTTAACACCCAAAGGTGGCACATTCCAAGCCGGAGAGTCAAATGCCGCATGTAGAAAGGTTAGAAAAGCCATCAGAGCGCAGTGGAAAACTACGCACCGTGACACACAGTTACTAGCGGTAGGTCAGCTCCCGCATTTAAACCCATTAAAAGTTGCGCTTTAGGTTATTGACTTATGACAGGGCATGAAGTGGAAAATAATTTTGCACATACGCCTTTAAAATGATTTCAGCATTTACATTCTTATGACTGAATACATTACTGTCACACTATGACTAAACTGATGATCTTTAGGAACATGCTGTTTATTAGTGAAACATACAATTTACAATAAAGACGTATTAAATACCCATCTGTGCAGCTTATTGCTTCATGTCTGAATATTTACCTCTCATTCTCAAGACAAAGCTTGATATCATCGTCTGGCTCCATACGGGGCGTTTCATATCCCACAATATGCAGGCAACGTGATGTATAAATGTATATTCCTTATAACGTCAACATGTAAAGATTTGACATTTCTACAACGCAAAACGTGTAATGATATATAGGTTTATTAAAACACACTTAAAAAAAAAAGAGTGAAATTAAGGATTGACGTTGAATCTTGATGTTGAAAGGGTTAATCAGGACGACTTTGTTGTAACCCTGATCCTGCTCCGCCCTGCAGCACGCTGGGGTCTGGATGGACTTTCACACACACTAGCAATCCTTCTTGTGTTCCTTCTTTCTTTCATTCGTTTGCTCTTCCTTCCCCTATCCCCATGTTACTAGTTTTCTTAGTGCTTTTCTTTCTTGGAGTTTTCTTTATTAAATGTTCTTTCTTGGTCTTTTTCTATCTTGATATTTCTTTTCGATCCTGACCAATCGTTCTCTCTCTTTCTAGGTCTAGGTCCACCCCCACATCCAAGTCTTCATTTATATCGAAGCTTTGTTCTTTCTTTTGGATTTGGTTTTACATTTAAACAACTATAAATGATCATAAAAATAAATAAAAAAACGATAAAGTGTATTAGAAACAATAACAAAAATTAAAAAAGCATCATATATCATTAATACAACTTTCAAGCTATCAGAATATTATCATATCATATCAGATCAGAATATTTTAAAAGGCATGTGTACATAAAACCTAAAGCACTTGCTTTCAGCGTGATGTTTAAACATAACGCCCGTTTACCCCTGGTCATGTGACATCATTCATGGCCTTTCCCACATTCCTGGTCTCTCAGGTTCAAACACGCCTCTCTCTCTAGGCTCAGAGCGAGCGCAGGCGTTCAGTTTGTCAGAGCAGTCATTCGTTTCTCCGGACCAGATTCCATATCAGAATTCGCCTGGTGAGATTATTCACCATCCTGAGCCGCGCGGTGTTTGACTTCATTCAGACCAACTTGCCCATCACTCAGCACAAAAATGACATTTGATGACCTAAAGGCAAGCAAAATCTCAGTGCGATGAGGATGCAGATGCTTTGTTTACAAAAATTTTTTTTTAAAAAGATAAAATTTAACACAAGGAGTAGAACACTCAGGGGTCAGTCGGATGAAGTGGACAGAACAATGAAGTGGTGTGTGCGGCTTACGTGCACATAAAGTGTTTCTTTGCTCTAACACAACAGTAATGATTAGGAGTTTTTGTTATTAATTGAACGTTATAGTTTCTACCCATGTATAGTTACGTACACATTTACCGTTTAGTAGCGGTTACGATTTCTTCTCTACACAGAATAAAACCGTCCCACATGAAGCATTTTTGATTTATTTATTTTTAATACTGGAGACTCCTTCCATAAATATTTATTTATTTATTTGAAAGAATCGCTTTAGTTGAATAGGAATAGCATTTTGAGTCATATGACTCTTTGTGAATGAACCGTTACTATGCCAACGCTACAAGTATTAGAGACGATTAACATACAGCGGTGATTTCTTAGAAATGTGTATTGTGATGTTATCAGGGTTATGTGCTCATTTCCCCCCCCCATTCCTCAGAGTTTTTAGCAAAAGCCCGAGAGCTCATGTTTGTGTCTCTGGTGTACGCTGCACTGATGGCAGGAGACTGGGCGTGGAACAAAAGCCCCTTTGTTTTTGACATGCCTAACAGGGGACTCAAAGGCCATTGAGCTTTCGAGAGAAGGGTATACCGAGCCGTTCCAGAGGCCAAACACTGAGCTCTTTGACATCTGTGGCTGCACCATGGATAACAAGTAGATATGAAAAAAAAAATGGTGGGTACGAAGAATACAGTAGCGAACGCTGTAATTTGCACAACAAATAAGTAACACAGTAACTCGAATGGAATATTTTAGGGGAAGAGCAGCTAGGGTTGGGCAATATGGTGATAATGGGTACTATTCAAGAAATAATTCCATATTATTATTATTAAATTTTACAGTTGAACTCAAAATATAGTTTTATTTATATAGCGTTAACAACGGTTATTCTCGCAAAGCAGCTTTACAGAATAATAATTTTTAAAAAAAAGTAATGAAAAAGTATCAATTCTAACTGATGAGCTGTAGATGCTCTGACAGGACTGAGGATTTTACAACAGCTTCGAACTCAGCCAATCAGCTTTCAGACCCGAAACTCTCACTCACTCCACGCCTATAATGCTTTATTCTGTGACTGTGCGGGCCCTGGGGTCCATCCCTGGAAACTTGGGGGACGAGGCGGGCAGTTCCAATCCATCGCAACACATTTGGGAACGCCAGTTTACTTAATCTGCATGAACGTGGAAGGAAACCGGAGAAACCGGTGGAAACATGCAAATGGGGAGAACATGCAAACTCCATGCACAAAGACCCGAGGCGGGAATCGAACCCGGACCCTGGAGGTGCAAGGCGATATATATTGTAGCTTTTTTCAAAACCTGCTTTTTCCCACGTTTGCATGATCTACTTTATTGCTTATCTCGGTTCAGCTCCGTTCCTTGTCCTTCATCTTGTTCCAGAATGCTTTAGATCTCCACTCAATAATCCGGATCAGTTCCACATCATTTACATTATTGAAAAAAAAAGGTTGATGTGAGCCATAATATTAAACCTGTTCAAACCTACTGGAAACTGTAGAGAACGAATGAAATGAGCGTACACTATTACACAATAACTGGCAACAAAAAAAAATTAAAAAATAAAAAAAAAAAAATGTTCTCACACACTACCCTTTATTTTGACTGCTTCGTGCGCTTCCCTTTTAACTTTGACACGCTGAATGCTCTGGAATAGGATAAATCTGGACTCGCTCCATCGATCCAAATTCCGATCTTATGCTCCCTAGCAATCTGAAGCCTTTTTGATTAGTCTCACCAAACAAGTGGCGACGCAGCTGTTTAGTTCCAATCCTGTGACCGCTTGCACACTGTGTGTGTGAAAATGCTCTTCAATCTCTTTATTAAACATAGCTGCGATTGCTGCGGTCAACCTTTTCACAATGCAGGTCACTTTTCTCATGTGAAGTCGACGGTTCGGTTAATAACGCATGGACAGTTCTTAACCCAATTCCAGTAATTCTCCTTAGTTGTTTTCTTTGCCTGGTGCAGGCTTCTAAAACGGTCACTTTTTGTGTACACACACTATGTAGCAAATTTTTTTTTAATTTCTTCATATTTTGCTAGACTTTTTTGTATTTTATGGTAGGCTTGAGGATTAGTCCCAGTCTGCCTGAAGGCCTTTACCTCTTATTGTTTTGGCTGATCAGTCTCAGAGAAATGTCTTCTGTTTGTTAGACCACAAAGTGCCCTATGAATCATTGAAAAAATTAAAGAAAAAAAAAATCGAACTAAAGGCATGAACCAGTGAGAAACAGGCGCTGATGACGACCGACCATCAGGCCGGTGATTAGTATACTGGTGAGGCTGACTGGTTGGAATGGACAATCGGGGAAACGAGGTTGCTGCCGAGATTGTTACATAATAAACCTATTTTTAAATTCTATCTTTACGAATTTTGCAGTCACAGTAGAACATTTGTTCACATTAATTTCATCTACAACGTTTAATTTAATATGAATAATGATGAGGCTCAAGGTTTTTGCACAGTACTGTACAAAAGTAGCCAGGAGCAGCTATTAAGTATTTAAGCCGGTACAGCCCAAGGTCAGGATTTATTTAGCCTTAAACAGAAGCACATGCAAAACTAAATGTGTCCAAAATACACCTGAACTTCATTATTTAATGTGCAAGAACTTCGGATTACCACTTTAATTTTACATAGATAGAATTTGAATAGAAAGAACTAAATAAAATAAAAAAAAACACACAATTCAATCATTTAAAGTATGATTTTATGATCATTTTTATATGATGTGATTTTTGCTACATTGCGCTTGCTACATTGAAGGAGGCCAATAGATGGGTGGACATTTCTGTGACTCAATCCAACCTACTGTTATTAAATGTACCCATCACTAAGACAGAACCGTGCTTGAACTTCACAGGTGAACTCACCAGAAAATCAGCAGGTGCCACCCACATTACAACATCACAGGCTCATGGGATTAAAGTTTCCCCTCAGTCATTCCCTTCAACAATGGCCATACAGTCTCCCGATTCCAGACATTTACTTACTCAACTCGTTTCACTATTTACCCGGAGCTCCATGGTTTCTTCTGAATATACAGTATAGAAACTTCACGGGAGAAGGATATTTGCAGCCGGATTTCTGATCAAGAATGGGAGGAGGGAGGGGGGGGGGGGTTCACGCAAGTTCGGTCAATGCTCGGCGTCTGGTCATACAGTTTAAAGCCATACACAGATTACATCATTCTAAAACTAAGCTTAATAAAATGTACCCCAACATCGCATCCATTTGTGACAGATGGAACGAAACTCGCATTCTTTCTGATTGTGGCTCAAGATAATTAGCTTTATATATTTATATTACTGTTATACGGATAGATTTGATAGGTGGCGGCACGTTAGCGTAGTGGGTAGCACTGACGCCTTGCAGCTCCAGGGTCCAGGTTCGGTTCCCACCACCGGGTCTGTGTGCATGGAGTTTGCGTGTTCTCCCCGTGCTTGGTGGGTTCCCTCCTGGTACTCCGGTTTCCTCCCACAGCCCAGAGACGTGCTGATTAGGCTAACTGGAGTTCCCAAATCACCCGTAGTGTGAACGCCAATTAGCCTAGTCCCAAGTTGGACTTTAAAGGTTCTTAGGTGGATGGAGACGGAGGGGTATTTTTATTGGTGTTCGAATGTTTATGAAACAGAAATCTCTCCTGAGTGTAAGCTCACTTCGCTTGGTTACTCTGATGCAACCATTGAATTACATCAGCACTTGCAGTTGTCTCTTGTGATTGGAATGACAGTGGCTGCAACGATCATTTCGAGATAGTGGAAATCATCACTTTATGCATCTTTATGGCTAAACGAGAAGCTTTCTTCTTTGCGTCTCGGGACATTAATGCAAAAGCCTCGAAAATGTGGGGATATTTTTTTAGATTTCTCTTCAGTCATTTGTTCACACTAGCTCTGCTCTCAGTGTAATTATGGCAATACGCTTTTGTGTTCTGTAGTACGTAATGGTTTTAATTTGGTGCATTCTTTGTGGATTTATGATGGGTTTCAGGTTGTCTGGCTTTACATGTTTTTCTTCCTTTGGATGGTGGAGCTTTGTTGGGGTGCAGTGATCTAAGGTGTGGCATTTGTTTTATCTTGTATTGCGAAAGATGTATAAAATAGAATTTTTTTTTTTTTTTTTTTTTTTTAAAACGGGCCATATTGGTAAAAGCTACCAATATCAAACTCATCCATTGCATATCTATAAGTTTTGGCACCCCAAGAGCTCCTTCATAACATTTACCAAAATGGCATCAATAGCTTGATCACAATCATCATCGAGGAAAAACCCAGACGATGCACATTGTAAAGTTTTATAAATGCTCAGACTCCTCAAACCATATCCAAGTATCAACAGCCATTGGCTGCCAATCAACGCGGAGAAATCTATTAGAAGAAAGCGAAATGATTTCAGGTAGCCGTTTCCTCAGTTTGTAAAATAATTAAGAACTGGCAGTTGAGAGGAGCGGTGGACGTCCCTGTCTGAACTTTAGGAGGAATATAGTATTAGACTTTGCAGTGGTGGTGCAATGTTCACCTGTGTAGCAACACCTGCACTAATTTGTCCTGCATGGAGAAAAAAAAAAAAAAAAAAAAAAGAAACCTTTTCTTGGATTCTGACTACAAAATTCAGCATCAGAAGCTTGCGAATGAACGTCTATGCAAACCTGATGCATTTTTCGTCCTAATCAGCAAAATGTATGTTTGGAGATTAAGGGACACAGAATTTAAAGGAATCTGAAAACAACACCACTCCAACAGTTAAGTGTGGGAGAGGATCAGTCTTGCTTTGAGCCGGTTTTGCTGCCTGTGGCACGGAGAATGTTTCACTGGTAGAGGGAAAAATCTAATCAATAATATACGAGTACATTTTTGAAGCAAACATCACTGAGTGCATTAAAAAAAAATTTTTTTAAAAAGGTGAAAATGAAACGAGGATGGCTTCTAGCAATCCTAAACATACATCAACATCAAAATCCACAGTGGACTACAAGATGTGCAAGGCAAAGGGTTTGACAGGGCCCTCAGTGTCCCCTGACCTAAACAACCTTATAATAAAATAAACCCCAAATCAGCCCAGGAGTTCTCGTTACCCTTTTGAGAACGGCCTCCCTGTCGAGTCTTTCTTCCTGTTGCCATCTCCTCGGCTTGCTCATCAGGGACAATCTGATCGTTTTGATCCTTACATATTTTCTCACATTTCATACGCATTTCCATAATTTTCTTTTTCATTCCGTAGGCTGCTTTGCGACAATCACCACTGTTGAAAGTGCTGTAGAATTAAAATTGCATTGCACTGTATTCTAACAGAACGAGGAGGATTTTGCAGGAGATAATGGGAAAAAATTCCCCTAACAAGAACTGAAAACTCAGTGTTTACATGACACTTACATACTTTTTTTTTTTTTCTCGATGTTGTTGAATGTGTAAAGCTGGAACTAAAACAGTATTTTTAGTACATTAACTTAGTACACTAACTTTTCTCTACTCTACATCTCTACAAGTT
>JAAGKR010000346.1:0-103830 GCA_011419295.1 Clarias macrocephalus
ACAATGGACAGAGTCCATGAGTACAGGCCCGAATCAGAAATAGAACATTCTATACAGCATCCAATCACATCCTGTGTGATTCCTTATTGTATTTTTTATGCAGACATTGCATTGCTAGTTTGCAGTTTACCAACCATAAATATCTCAAACTCTTCTTCTCTTCAATGGGGCATTAATCCCAGCATGATTAAGCACATAAGCTTACTTAGAAGAATCCCCTAAACTGTCCCGATTGCATCACAGGCCACATGCCCCATGGCCCCTTGCTACGGCTTTACTCAGGTGGCTGGAGGTTTTTAAACATTACAAACTCTTTCTGTGTCCCCAGCTGACCTTAAAACAACCATTAGGCATGGCTTTGAACCAGTAATAAATTCATAGACCTAGGGTCTGTCTATGTCACAGATCAGCTCCTATAGTAAGCACAATATGGTGATTTCAGGTTCCAGTTTGATTGCTGAAGTCTGTGGGGTAAAAAGTCAGAAAGATTAAGAATATTTATTTGTTGATTTTTGTGTAAAAAACCTATTGATGTTAGTTAACCAAAATGATCTGACATTAAGCTCCTTCCTTAGAAATGAACAACGACTGTGGAATGATTAAAAAAAACAACAACATCTAAATACTTTGCTAGCCACAGGTCTTCTTTAATTCCTGTAAATAGAAAAGAGAGATGAATGAAGTCAGCCAATGAGTCCAAGTATATACCAGGGGTGACAGCAGCAGTGATGGAATCGGCCAGCTGAAGAAGTAGTCCCAATGGAGACTTTACAGTGGTCTGTCCCAGTCACAAGACAAATTGTATAATTAGGCTTAACTCTTAGGGGAAGGGCACCTTTGCCCCAGTCTTGACATTTGCAATGGTAAATGACAGAATGTTTCACTAAAATAACCGGCCAAATTAATCTTGGTCACGTGTAATAATCTCTGAAAATATTAATTGGCTCACCTTTGCTCCCCCTCTTCTTAATGCATTTATACACAAGAGAAATAGGCTTATCATAATTCAAATGAAATTTATATGATCAATGTATACCAAGTATTCAATTTAGCCAATGGAAAAAGAACTACTTCCAAATCAAGTGTTAGCCTAACCTCATACCATTATGAAACTGGTGTTGAAAAGAGCCTTTTCAGCATTTGAGAATGCAGACTTTCTGCTTTGGTATATCGAAGACTACCTGTGTGGATACAGAATGTTGATAAGCGAGATGAATCTTTGGTGCTGATGTGAGACAAATTCCAAACCTAGCATGGAGCTCGACTTTGTTCTCCTGAGCTGCTCCCATCAGCACTGTGGCGTGTGTGTGTGTGTGTGTGTGTGAGAGAGAGAGAGAGAGAGAGAGAGAAGCAGATACAGTAGGAGGGTGAAGCCTTCTTTCCACACAGGAAGCCCCCCCAGAGGAGCGTTCATTAGGGCTGAGACTCCCTGGAGCTCCTTACCTGAGAGCATCTACTCTCAAACACACACCCGAACACACGCGCGCGCGCACAAATTTAGTCTGAATACAAGGGCGCACAAAATGTCCGGAGCGGCCGGCCTGGTGCAGGGCTGATTGTCACAAAAATAAGCAACACACGAAACAGTATGCTTATTAGCTTCAGACTGCATTACTGGCCTATTTTCCGTCAGCAGTAGAAGGCGTGTTGCAACCGACGGGTGTTCAGATTTGTTATGCAGGTTTGCAGCGTGCTAGAGATGTCAGTGCTGTAAAGAACCGTAAAAAAAGTAACGACACTGACAAGCGGCGCATCTATTCACACAGCAGATTTAGTCTACTCCACTATTGTCGGGTGGCTGTAAGAAACTCAAACGAGACCGAAAGCTTTTGCTATTGTACAAGAAAACACACAAAAGCTACAAATCAAGCAGCACATAAGCTATTTAAATCGTTCACTTTATGGCGTAGTAAAACGGCATTTACCAGCCTATACAACTAACCAATTCAGATATTAAAATGCTGATAACTGTATATGACAAAACAAAACAAAAAAAGTTATTTTTACGTTTAGATTTATATCTCGAAATATATAGATTTATGAGAATTCGAGTAAATAACTCTGGAAAATAATACCTTTTTTGTTGCAATAATTTGAACAACCAGAAAATATTGTCCCAGCGTGAATTTCTGCACTGATGTAAGACATTATTTTTATGACTATATCTTTATAAGACGGTGACGGAGGTTTGGGCCGCGCCCATTTTAGAGACAGAAGTGACGTGAGGACTTTAAACTTTACCTCTGCACACTGCGCGAGGGAATTTCAGAGGTCAAGTGGTTCATTAGACCCATCCCCTTTCCTGCTTCTCTAAAGCCATGCCTTACACACCGTGCGGATTCGATTTTAATTAAGTCCCATGAATTCATAGTTTCTTTAAAACCAACAGGGGGGTGATTTGAAACTTTCGCTAAGTGCATAAAGACAGATTTAGACTAGCTGCAGGTATAGCTAGTTCAGTAGTGGTTTATTAGACTAAGCTAATAATTAAATTCAACGTGAACCACTGTACTGTAAACTCACAAAACAGAATGTTCATGCTTTTGCCTGCATTCAGCATAAAATCAACCGAATATGGTGCTTAAATTCAAAGAAACTTCGCAATAATCGGGGAAAATTGTTTTAAAAAACAAACAAACAAACAACGCAACAGGTTTCACGTAACTCTTCCGTTGCTCTACCTTGCAGGACTCATTAATTTAATCATGCTTTAAAAAAAATTCTATTCGATTTTTCCTATTCATTGGTAAATAATAATAATAATAATAATAATAATAATAATAATAATAATAATTATTATTATTATTATTATTATTATTATTATTATAACAACAACAATTCTTCTTATTCTCATTCTTATTATTATTATTGTGGATATTGTCACACATTATAAAACATAATATTATTGTTGTTATCATTGTTCATTGTTATTATTCTTGGGAAACTTCTGTGTGGCATTTTCATTTGAATGTTATGTTTTATATATATATATATATATATATATATATATATATATATATATATATATATAAAGAGAGAGAGAGAGAGAGAGAGAGAGAGAGAGAGAGAGAGAATAAATCTTTTCTATAGAAAGTTGTGTTTATCTATATCTAACTACTACCAATCGTTTTGTGCACTAATCCATATCTAACATTCTAATGAAAATGCATATAAAGTTGGGAGAAAAGGGGAATCAAGGAGAAGGCGAGAAATTGTGTAAATTAGCCAATTAAACCGGCGCGGGTGTTAAAGCTATGGATCTCTGAAAGTCCCGCCAACAGCCTTTAGGACGAACTTGTGTAATTGGATTAGAGAAGATGGTGTCACACGACAATTAAAAACGGCACGCGGCGAACCAGAAAACCAGAAATGTGATCAAAAACGCTAATTAAGTACAGATCGACTCTTAAAAACAAATTAAATATACATCATATCGGCATATTTATCACCAACTATTTTTAACAGGGATGTATATTCATTAGTACAAACGAATTTGATCATTA
This sequence comes from Clarias macrocephalus, assembly GCA_011419295.1. Taxonomy (NCBI): domain Eukaryota; kingdom Metazoa; phylum Chordata; class Actinopteri; order Siluriformes; family Clariidae; genus Clarias; species Clarias macrocephalus. The sequence continues at coordinate 3,504 of JAAGKR010000346.1, forward strand.
TAGACTAAGCTTTCAAAAATCATTATTATTTTATATTATTTTTGTTTTTTCATGATTCTTAGCTTGTGACGTCACTTTGTTGAAACAGGTAGGCTATTTATTTCATAAATAATTCTAGCCTGGAGGGTATATAAGACGACTTGTTAATAGCAGATAAAATATAGCTTAGATGTACAAGATGCAAAAAAGAAAAAGTACAATATTACATTTGTAGGTTTAGGTTTTTAGCATGCATGCGCTTCTCGCACATACTAGCTGTGCATGCATATGCCATATCCCATCGGATAAACTACTTGAGACTAAAATCTGAACGACGTAGCCCATGTGATTAATTTATATAAGACTTGAAACAATGTGCAATTCTCCAAAATATAAGACGAGCAGCGCTGGAAAACTCTCTTGAGAATTTTTTTGCATTCTTTAAGTGGCATCATTTCTAAATATCCCTCAAAAGAAATCTGAATACAGATTTAAAATCAATATTTTTTGTATAAAAAAATGCTCGAATAAATGCATCAATTAGAAATTATTTAAACCCCAAACCATACGTTACCCTGATTTTACTTTGACAGATAGTGGGAGGAACCTATAGGAAGTTAGTGATTTCTAAACTAATGCGCGCTTCACACTTGAATGACAAATATGCTGGGGCATAAAACAATGATATAGATTCATGCACATACAAATCCCATTAAGCCATCAAGAGTAAAACGAATTCGTGTATACAAATATATATCTCTTCATATTGTTGTTTTATTTGATTTTTTATTTTACTTTTTCATTTTGCATGCATTTGTAAAACATAGACCAGTTGAAGTTCAGTTCGTCCACATGTCTACCAGCCGGAATGAGAAAGAAACAATGAATCCTTTAATGTCCTAGTGATGAACACCCATTCTTATGCTTCCACAAATTTGACAGCATCCGGTGGCGCACATCTTCAGCGGTGGCGCCTGCGTTGTTCTTCTTTTATCAGAAAATCAGTGGGTGAGAAGGTGGAAGCTGCACAAAGTACTCAAATCACACAGCAAGATCTGTGCTCCTCCAACGCGCATTTATTTCATCTCCACCATGAAACAGAACGCTGCCTCGCTTTAATTTTTCTCTAATTTATCAGCAATTGTGTGATCACGAGTTACAGTTTGTTGGAAGAGACAGCGCGCAAAATCATGTTGTACTAGCTCTCTTTCAGACTCTGAAGCACTCGAGCTCTTTTAGAATAAACGGGAGGAAATTCAGACAGTCGCTAGTTTAAAGGCGCTGTAAAGAAAAGCTGGGTGAGAAAATGAGTTCGGAGGAAGAGAGAGTGTGTGTGTGTGTGTGTGTGTTCCGGGGGGTTTTGGAGGAGCTGGGGGGGGGGGGGGGGTAGTTGGATGCACCTGCTCATTAAAGAACTTTTAATGTTTTTTTTTTCATAACAAAAAACATAATTCGATTTAGAATAATTTTGTTAGGAACGAATTTTTGTTATAAACGATTTTTATTATAACAAATAATTTTAGTTACAAATGTGCGGATAAAGATGCAAAAAACAACAACAACAACAACAAAAAAAAAAAACCCGCGCAGTAAACAAGCTACCGTCAAAAACGAAATAATTAAGTTCAGTATATTTATTTAACCTTTAGTCTACATTTCTACATTAAAATTTGCCAATCAATACGTAAAACAATGACATTTTAAACACACTAAAATGCGTTAATGTACAATTATTCTTACATTTTGTTCATAAGTACAAATGTACTGTATTTGAATGCATTTTTCTTAAATGATTCCTAACTACTACTACTACTACTACTACTACTACTACTACTACTACTATTATTATTATTATTATTATTATTATTATTATTATTATTATTATTATTAGGGCATAATGGACATAAGCAACAGACTAGAGCTATGAAGTGAATAACATGTAACTAACAAGTAAGCCAACACAGTAAAAATGTACAAGTTTTTGAAAACCTTTGGGAGAATGTATGGAGTGTGATTAGCGTAACCCCTTCCTTTAGTTGACTTGAATCCTAGCAACAGCAGACAAAAGGACCCGTGGCTTTTATAGTGAGCTTTAGGGGAAAGTTTCTCTGCTTTGATCTGTCTCTGTTTCCAGTGTTTCACACACAGCCATGTCTACCCAAAGGAAGCGACACACACAACGTCCCCAGTTTCACAAGATCCAGGACTTTCTACGAGATGAGTCACTGAGACAGAGAAAGAGAGGCACCTCACTTAATAGAAAAACCAAGGTTGATGTTGCATCGGGGTAGGTTAAACAAGACGCCCAAAACAAAATAAAAATGACCCCTCAGAATGGCCAGTCACTAAATGGCCAATCATGGACTGAATAACTTTATATTTAAATGTACATCCAGCATGAACTGAACCTAGTTTAAAAACAAACAAAAACACACACAGCCTTAACACACCCATAACAAAGTATAAACCCATACATGCTGAAGCCAACAATTAAAGTTCACACTATAGCGTACTAAATTATTGTAATCTTAATGCTGTTCAGTCAATCTTAAACCTATTCTTGTAGTGAATTCAGATATATATTGAAGTGTAGATTTCCCACCTCGTATATGATTTTTGGCAAACAAACAAACAAACAAACAAACAAACAAACAAACAACTAAATTCTGAAATAATCATGATGTTGATAAACTACACGAAAGGTTGCTTATATCATGTTTCAAAGGAGCATGGCTTAAGCTCTTTGTAAGATGGCTTATGGAGCTTAAACTCCTGTAAAATATTTTTGTTGAAATGCTTAAATACACTGATAAACATGTTGTAAACTACTTTTAGGAGCACTGCAACAATTCGAAGCACTTTATGAAATCGATACCTGCAGACTCTCAAAATTTCAACTGAGACTATAATACACAACTTCAGTCTGTCCAAGTCTGTCTGTTTGTTCTGCTTGGCTTATTCACTCTTTCCCCCACGTTGTAGGTCTAATATAAGCTGTCTCAGTTCAAATCTGAAAAGAAAAATCTATTTAATACCTCATATCAGAAAATGCACAACAGCTTAAAAAACGGTCAAAATGAAAACCGTGTAATAAAGTAGTGAGAAGTGTACAGCGAGAAAGAAACGAATCCACATCAACTGAATATAAGTCAGATTTGTCAGGGTCATGAAAATTAGCCACTTCCGCCCAATTTTCTGTCGAGCTGCGGATAAAGCAGAGAAGGTCACAACAACTCTGTACCATGTTTTAGTCCAGGCTCTGCTAAGGTGCTGAGTGTGTGTGGGGGTGTGTTTACTTTTACCTCTCAGCATCTCTGTGTGCAGTTATAACGGCTTATCCCTTACTTTCCCCTCTCATTGTCTACCGCGTTATATTAATAGCTTAATCAGGAAACTGATCTGTGCTGAACAGCAATGAGGTTCATTCCCACTCTTTATTTTTGCTGCCTCCGAATTGAATTGAATTTCAATTATGTTCTTTTTCTAAATCATCTCAGACTTAAGACGCCCCTTGTTCACGCCATAAACAATTGGGTTTTATTGCAGGGGAATGAATGATCTGTGCTGAAATTAGTTTGTCACATATTGTCATTAGCAGCCTCGTAAAACAATGCAGTCATTATTGGCAGATCCCCGGGCGAGAAATGAGCCCCGTCACACGGGCCCCATTGGCATTAATGAAAATATGCTAAGCGTTTCGTTTTAATTTCGTTTTGCCGGTAGTTTGCATACATGCATTCTCTCCGGCGGATTTATATCTGAGCTCATTTCTGAAAGACATAACAGAGAATATAAAGTGATTAGAGTCTAGCTATAATTGAGTCAAGCCTTGCTGAGGTCCTAATCGTGTTAATTGTAATGAACTCTCTCTGGGAATACCAGTAAATGTATTTAAATAATTCCGCCTTTTGAGTTGAGGAGATTATGCAGCATTATTATATTAAGTAAGCATAATAGAAATGTCATGAAAAATGGTCACTAATACACACACACACACACACACACACGTTTATTCAGGCGAGTGCGTACGTTTAATGCAGCATCCCAGGTGACTCCCAGTGAAGACTGTTGAGAGGTACTAAAGAATACAAACATTCCAAGAGTATTTAAGTAAGAGTAAGTAAGAGTATTTATTTAACCGAAAATATACTCCATATCAAATTGTTTACAATTTAAAATACTTATTAGAAACTTGCAGCATATAGCAATGTCAATGTCACACAAGGTGTATGGCCATTGGGTTCAGTGATTTAGGCTGCACGATTTGATTATAAATAAATAAATAAATAAATAAATAAATAAATCAATCACACTGCAATTATTTTGACACAGATTGGGACTGCAATATTTAACTATTAAATGCACTGTTTTGGATTCAAACGTATTCATCTAGGCAATCTAACACCAAATAATGGCATACATAATCTAAGAGAATGTTTTCCAATATTTATTGATCATGTCAAAAGAATAAAAAATAAACAAATAATATATTTTTTTAAACTACATCTAAATTTCCATCTATGTGTATATTACCTGTAATAAACTACAGCCTAAATAAAAAAATAATAATAAATAAATAAAAGCCTAAATAATTGCACAGGTCCACATCATGAATTAGATTTTTATGTTTATGATTAATTGTGCAGAACTATCAATGATCAAATTAATGCACTACAAATGACATGGAAAAGTCTACCCTCAGGGATTAACATGCAATATTGCTTCAATATGATCAGTGAAATCAATAGCTAAAAGTGTGTCTTTTAAAAAGGAAATAAACAGAAACGGTAAACAAAAGCGATTTAAGTACTAATGACTGAAGAAGGACCATGAGGCCACCCCAAAAGTTTAGAATGAGTTGAACAGTGAATTGAGGTGTGGTTATGTTTCTTCTTTATTTTGACAGAGACAGAATAGACATGGCAAGCAGGGCAAGGGTTCCGTAAGCTCTCTAAGACGTAGGACAGCTTTGCCAGAATCCTCAACCCAGGCATCTATCCCATCTTACAATTCTACTTTAAATCCATTGGCTTGTTCGACTTAATGCTCAGCATTCTGTCGGAGTAGCTCACTTACACAGCACTTTGTCTCAGTGTGAGAAACACTGCAGTGTCTGACAAGCCACCGGACCACCTCCATTACTGACACACGATGGGAGTTTAGAAACCGAGGCAGAGAGAAACAATGTAAAAACCATTAACAAATTAAAAATAAATGAGTGAAAGCCTAAAAGAAATGGGTTGTGGATAGGGTGGAAGTGTGGGCCAAATGCCAGGCAGGCAGCTTACTGTCAGCCTTTTGGGCCAGTCACAGCAGTGGCCTCCATCTTTTTGTCTGCATCTCTTGGCCGGCACCGAGCCGCAACCTGAAGTTCTCACCACAGACACGATCGATCATATCACATCAAGCTGAACCACTATTCCGAGGCCTTCATTTCCATAGTGACCACCTGAACGATTAACCATCCAAACCCCTCCACCCCGCTCTCATACTCCCACCACTCAGACTTGCCCAGACCTCATCAACTATGGAAAACAAAAGACTGACAGAAACAAGAAATAACAGTGAACTTCATAGGACCTATTCATGAAAGAGAAAAAATAAGCACAAGCTTTAACATTACATTTGTTCATTTGAAATAAGATCCAAGAGATTTCCTTCGGAAGAAGCTTTCCTAACAAGAGGCAGACTTGAATGTTTATATGAGGACAATGGTGGCATGTTCTCCCAGTTCTTGGGCATGTTCAGGACAAAAAGCGAGCAATTCATAGGCTCGACGGATGCCGTCTGCTGCCCAGGAATCTCTGCAAGCCACAAGGCCGAAGCAACAAAGCAGTGCAAAATGCGAGAAACTGTGGCTATTTACTTACAACAAAGTGGACAAACACCATCCCCTGCAGTGTGTGTGTTTCTGAGAGAGAGAATGAGTGTAAGTGTGTCATGTTGCCACACAGGTCAGCTTAGAGCTGATGCCTGTTTCAAGACGTATTCATACCCCCCACTTCCGCAGCTCAGAGTGCCCTCCTAAACAAAGGCCTGTGGTTTGGAGTGGGCCGCTGGCTCTCGTCTCACTGTGGGTTTAAGGACATTTATGGCGGCTCTTTGGCAAACGCTGCTTTGATGTACTGTGGCCTGGTTGAGCCTGGAGGAGCCTTAGGGCTGAATGGGGAAATAAGTGTTTGTTTGCCCTTTCCCCAGACACGTCAAACCCTGGCCCAGGAGCTGACCTGAGGGAGGCAGGAATATATATGCACACAGTAGAATGAACACACACACACACACACACACACACACACACACACACACACACACACACACACACACACACACACACACACACACACACACACACACCTCTTTTTCTCTCATCTACACACGTACATGGGTATGCAAATACTTAGTTTGGTTATTAGTGACACCCAATGTGTGAGGTACACCAACTAAACATTTAATGACCACTTTATTAAAAACACCTCCACATGTACATGCAACTATCCAATCAGGTGACAGCAGTATGAAGCATAAATTTATGCAAAAAAAAAAAAAAAAAAACACAAAAAAGGTCAAGATATTCTATTAATATATGTCAGTTAATATTCAGATCAAACATCAGAAATGGGGTGTGTGTGTTTGATCTGAGTGATGTTGACTGTGGCATAGTTGCTAAAGCCAGATGGGCTGAGTATTTTAGAAACTGCTGATTTCCCGGAATTTTTATAACACACAATAGTCTTTATACTTAAATCAATTACAGAAAAAGAAAATCGTCCAGTGAGCAACAGTTCTACAGACAGAGATGACTTGTTGAGAGAGGACACAGGAGAATGGCCAGGTTGGTTGGAGCTGACAGGAAGGTTATAGTTCCTCAATTATCCACTCTATACACCCACGATGAGCAGAAAAACATCTCAAAATGCATGCCACCATACAAAATACTAGGTGGATGGGCAGAAACTGGAAAAGACCACAGCAGATACTTATAATATCAGTTAAGAACAGGAATCACAGTCTACTACAGGTGCATTCTCACTAAAAGTGGACAGTATGGAATTTAAGCAATGCCACTTGGCATCTGCTAATAATGAATCTAGATTGTACGGAATGCAACTTGTACATGGAAAACTTGAGCAATATCTACTGTATATACACCTGATTTGTACCCGGAAAAAAAAAAAACAATCAGTGTGAGTATAAGGTAGGTTAAGCTAATAAATTAGAAAATTAGCATTCTAAAAATATCACAAACATAAAACAAAGGAAAAACAATTCTTATAATCACTTCTTTGACATTGAAGACACTCCCATCAGGCCACGCAGTACTGCCCTATAGAGTCGTAGATGAGTCACTGTTAATGGTCTGAGAGGGCACGCATCTGTCTGAGGTTAACAGTTTTTTGTCCGATGTCCCGCACAGTGACAGATATGGCTGCCCAGTTTGGCTCACTTGCCCATGACAGCTCTGGCCAAGGTGACGATGTTCTGGGCCTGCTTTAACGACGGCATGTCAATCATACTGCCACGGAAGGTGAACGCACCCTAGAGAGAACAAAGCGCAACACCGGGAGTGGGCAGGGGGGCGGGGGGGGGGGGGGTAAAATGTATTGTAATTCTTACAATGTATACACACACACAAAATATATACACACGTAAAATTTATTTGCAGTAACTGTCGTGAGATTAGATTAATTAGCATAATGCTGGTAAGGAGAATGATTGAACACAGGCAACTTGTCCCACACAGCCACATGAATTATTGCTTGGAAGTCTTTTATTTGATTGTTAAATGCCTTTCTTCACTTTACTACTGCACTGTGTCAAATATGTCGCTTCAGCCTGTATCAGCTCCCAAGAGAAAGAAGCTTTTATTACACACAGCCATGCTTGTATTTTTGTCTGTAAAGTGTAATGTACTGGATTTTAAAATTGGTAATGGTTTAGCCTAAAATACCAAGTGACAGGTTGTTTAATAGACTTTCCTTGTATGAAGGGGACTTTAAGTGGTCAAAGAAGAAGTGCTTGAATAGAAAAGCAGAAATGTATGGTGTAATGTTGGCTGATGATAGCTAAACAGGGGGGAAAAAAAAGACCATGTGAGGACTCGAGGCTAATCTTAGTCTAAGAATTACTGGCAGCAAAGATCAGGCAGATTGGACATCAGCAACACACCACTGTGTAGAAAGCACCAGACTCAGTGAGGCATTAAATTGGAAATGATAATGTTTCATCAAACTCTAAATAGCAGAGAGATGTGGTCATATTGATATTCAAGTTTAAACTCTCTCTCAGTGCAAACAAAATATGAAATCAGTTGGAGAACAGTAATAGAGGAGATCATGATGCAGTAATGTACCTTTCCGAGCTTCTGGTGCTCCTCAAATGCAGCAATTAACTCGGTGGCCCAATTAACTCTGTCTGGACTGGGTGAGAATTCCTCTTGAACAACGCTGATTTGGTTTGGGTGGATGACTTGCTTCCCTTGAGAAAAAGGCCAGAGGTATGGGACAATTGTCACAATTAAAGCACATCACTAACAAATAAGAATCATGCTAAATTAAACTTGCTTCATGGTATTCTGACAGTTATCAAATACAAATCCAGATCTCAATACCCTGAACTAGGGAGCGTAAACTGCAAGAATACAAGATCACAAGTGTGACTTAATAGAGAGACGGTCCTTATTAACGTTTTATAAAAGACCTATAAAAATAACATAAGAGTAGGAATAAGCCAAGCCCCTGAAATGAGATGGTGCAGAAGGCTGCACAGTGTAAAAATGCACATGGGCAAGAGCAAAGCCTGAGCTGGAAGCATAACGGGCTTTGTTGTGCTTTGAATGTGGAAAGTCGGCTTTCCCGAGGCAACAGCAGTGGGCACACACCATCTCCTCTTATTTTGGCATGGCTCCCTGGCCAGGCTTGAATTTGAGCGACACAGCAGGCAGAGAGGATGCTATGAATCATGGGTGTCATCCTGATTTTCGCCCTGTGCCCCGCTGAACTCTGAAACTTTATTGCACGCTTAGTTACACTTCAATCTGAGCTGGCCTCTGTCAGCCTCTGCTTTTTATTACAGAGCTGTGGGCATGAAATACACACACGCACACAAATACGGAACATACAGTTCTATGACAAGTGTTCAAACACACAACACACGCACACGCACACACACACACACACACACAAGGGACTGACATGCAAAAAGCTCAGATTTATGGATGTTAGTGGCCTGATAGCTGGATGAGAATGAACATGAAATCCTGACAGACGGCACTTTGCTCACAAATAGAAAAAAAATATATCTCTGTATATGTAAGACAATATTTTAGTCTCCTGTTTTTACAAACAAACAAACCAAGAAATAAATTCATGCCGATGTGGAATGACCACCAAAACAGGCTGTAAGTGGAATCATGTGATTTTTGATATATTGCGCTCCAAAGGAAAAATGGGAATGAAGCACAGAAAAAAGGATTATTTCCATCTTCCAACATCACCACACAGCATATATTTCCACATGTAATGCATTTCAGCTTCACACTAAAACATACGACTGTTTTCACATTTTATTAACACACTCTCGCTTTAGTCCTACATTAATGCTTTTGCATTTTATTTCCAGACATGCAGACAGAGCATTCCGCAATAGGACTTCTGTTTTGCACATTTTCCAGAAAGGTTAATGAATCATTCATTCAGCTGTGGACTGTTAAAATACTGACAGTGAGACTTGCATTTTAAAACAAATAAACCAAAGCAGTTTGTCTCAGGTGCTTCCAGCTATTGGCTCTTGGTCAGTATAGACGGAGGACTAAGAGTGTGTACTATCTCTCTGTTCCCAGAGGAGCCGGCCTGTTGGATCAACAGCCTAAAGAGGAGGCTCAGGGCCCGCGCCTGCGACGCCCATCCCAGAAAAGGCTGGCAGGGGGTAGTTCCCTCACATCAACAAAATATGCCCCCTTCCCTCTAGTGCCACCTGTTCAGGAGCTGCCTGCTCTGAGCCAGCTAATGACAGAGCCAGCAAAGGGGGCGTGCCAGGCGTCCTGACCATGCTGCTATTGGTTGGCCGCATTGCATCATTTATGCCCCCTGAAGCCAGCAAGCCAATCACACCGTGCCATCTGGAGAGGTTTGTCTCATTGGCGTGTTGCGGTTTAGCAGAGAGGCCTCTGTTAGACAAGGTTCAAAGTACAACATTTTGGCAGCCTAATTATTATTATTATTATTTTTTTTTAGGATGAGCTGAAATGTGTGGTCACAGTTTGTTTATTTTTATTTTGCAACAGAATATTAGTAATGAGGTGAAATGCATGCAAGGCATAGTGCATCACAAACTAGCATTGTATGACGACGATTAAAAAAAAGAAAGAAAATTATAAACACTAAACCAGATTTGTGGTGTGACTTTTCAAGCCATAGAACAAGTGATACTGGCTATACAGGTAGCCTAATAGGACCCGTGTTCATTTCAGAAAATACATAAATATAAAGAATTTACAAAGCACAGTTTAGACAGAATGAAATTTCACAGAATAGAATTTCAAATTATGAAACTATTTGTAGAATAACTAAATATATAATGTACACTTCTAATATTAACCTTACCATGATATGCACTTTGAACACTATTCTGTGAATGGCAATTATATTACTGAATAAATAAGAAGAAAAGGAATAAATATCCTGCTCGATTTCCTTTTTTGTGTCCCTACATACTGTACACACACCGATACACATCCAGGGGATGTAAACCATCTTCTTCTCACCAAGTGGCAAACAGGTCTCCGAATGACAAGCTCAGATAGTGTATGTACCCGTGTGTTGTGGAGAAACCATCTTTATGGGCATTCATCATATTCCAACCTACCTGCTGATACAGACACACTGTTGAATGGGAAGCTTGGCCGATTGCTGTGCTGCATGTTTAGGCTCCCCTAGTGCTTATTAAAATTCTACCCAACCCAAAATTTGTGGCTTCTTTCAAAAATATTTATTAATCGCAAAATTATAAAATCAGAAAAATAAATACATTTACTTCAACCACTAATTTTTTATGTTGTTTTGAGGTTTAAAGTGTTCTGAGTAGTCATGCAATATCGGGGGTGGGGGGGTAATCATATGCACACATCAGTAATAAATAACAGCTTAAAACCACATGCAACCACATTCGTTGGATATTTAATATGTCAATGTTGTGAAATAAAATTTGGACGTGGCGTAAAGAGGGGGGGGGGGGATGGAGCAGGATAAATAAGAAGCATGAGAATGCTGCAAGACAAAAGGCCTAGTGCTCTGGAGGAATGGCAGTGTTGCTGTAAACAGAGATGTGCAGGGGGAACGGTGTGTGTTCTGCAAACAGCCATTACATATTCATTAGTGCAGGCTCTGAGGAGGGCTGCCTGGCCTCCTGTGGCCAGTTACCCACTCACCGGGACTACACACACTCGCGTTGCCTGGCTACAAACCCACACAGTGCTAAGCTGTGAACATACGGCCAAGCTCAAGCCACATGCAGACAAATGTGTGTACACTCACTTACATGCAATAAAGAAGATGCACAAATGAACAGAACACAGGCATGCACCCACACACATACAATCGGGTTAGGCATTTTGTATGTTAAAAAAAAATTTTTTTTGGAAAAAAGCTGTCAGTTGATTCATATATAAAATTGTTCATTACTTACTGAAATTAATCGATCAAACAGGAAAATTATTCTTATGAGAAAATAAAACAATCTACACAATCTGTCACACATTTAAAAATCAATCAATCAATCAATCAATCAAATCAAATCAATGAGCAACAGCAATCAAATTGGTTACAAAAAGCATTCTTAAAAATTCATATAAACACTAATGAAATGACGCTACAGTAAAAATGAAAGACAAAGAAAGAAAATGAGACACAGGAAGTTAGCCAACATTTATAGAAGCAGGTCGGAGACCTGAAGCCATCAAGGAACAAGCACAGATACATGAAAATAGATGCAGCATAAGCGAGAGCACCTGTTCAGCCTGCATGCACTGTAGCACACTGGATACACACACATGCTTTATTCTCCTTATATCAAAATATTAAAGAGGAATAGCAGCGTAATTTATACAAAAGTACATACAGTAGGAGCTGTGAGTATAGTTCATGTTATTGCACTGATCATGTCATATATGTAATATTCAGCAAATTATTATAGAAATATAAAAATATTTTATAATGAGTTTGATTTCACAGATCAGATATTATTAGACTTACTACATTAAAGAGCATGAATTAATCTGTATTATATCTATGGGGAGACTGTATTAGATATAAAATATATAAAATAGGGCATAAACCAAATACAGAGAAATGTAAAAAAAATGTAGGGTAAAGTACATTTCCCTCTGTTTGTGCATGTGTAAGTGTGGGAGTGTGTGTGTGTGTGTGTGCACACGTGCTTTTTGAGAAAATCCTACCAGTAAAGCCCATGAGTGCACCCTCTCTGGCCTGCTGCCGCAACCCTTCTCCATCCTGATAGTCAATATACACAAGGTCGATAGCCTGCAGGCCAAAGGCTTTGGTGATAACCACCACTTTCTGACGAGCATACAGCAGCTCTCGGGCATCCTTAGTCCTCGTTGCACCTTTAATATGGGATATTTTTGCATTAAATGGACATTATTGTTTTTATTGCTTGAAATCCAAACCTCAGATTGTAAATTTAAAATGGAAAAAAAAAAAGAAAAAAGAAAACAACCAAAATATTGTGAATAATAAAAATATTACTGGAAAGTACTGAGTAGCAATACAGGTCATAAAAGAGTAAAGGACAGAGAAGTGGATTAGATGGCAGACCTATGCTGGCACAGAAATCATCAGAGCCGAAGACTACTCCGTCATGATGCAGACCAACTTTTGGTCCGAGCCGCCGAGCCGCCTCACACACAGCCTGGGACAGACACAGAATACACAAAGAGCTTTGTATATGCATGCTGTGTGTGCGCGCGTGTGTGTGTGTTGGCACTCAATCAAGTGAATCAGTCAGATGGCTCAAATCCCTCGCTCAACTCGTTCAATCAATGTCTCTGCTTCCGTTCCTCACATAATAGTTCAGACATGGAAAATGATCAGTTATAAAAACAACTCACACACACAAGAGATAATTAATGGCCTGACACAGCCATGAGCAGAAGGACGGAAAAGCGGCAAAATCTGTGAAGGCCATCCAAGCTGGGACGGAAGACCATCGCTGTGGCGGGGAGCGGAAAGTTTGGAATGCGAGATGATCGTGTCGGGCATGAAGCAGATGGAATTTGTGTCAGGCTTTTGTTGGGTTCCAAATTAATTTCACTTCTCACTGTGACTGTGCAATATTTCCCTGTCTCAGCTCTGGGATACAGTCAGGCCAACATGATTTAAGACAGTGTAAAAAAAAAAAAAAAAAAATATATATATATATATATATATATATATATATATATATATATATCGGGTGGGGGGGGGGATGATCAGGCTGTACATATAGATTTATGACTAATTTAATGGAAAGAGTCTGAAAAAGTAAAAAAAAAAATGTAATCTGAAAAAAAATGGTGACATATCCCTTTGCTCAATGACGGGTTCTTTAATCCGACTGCTTTGTTATCTAAAGTGCTTTCATCTGCACTCTTAGGCCTGATTTACCTTAAAATTCAGCAACCCAACAGCAGTTTCCACAAAGGTTACCAAGCGAATGGGTTCTATCAGCATCCGGCCTTTTAAGCGCTGCTGAAATCTGTCAACAAACTGACACACAGGCACAAACAAAGACACACACACATCACTATTTGTTCATACATAATGATTAGTACGATGTACAGGGAACATCAATCATAAAAGATCACAATCTGGAAAAAAAAAAAAAAAAGCAAACGGTTTGTTATTGTAGTGACAGATCCTTTTAATCATGTTCACACCAATGGCACGTTATTTTTGACAGACAGCCAATTAAATAAATAAATAAATCCCTCCTGAATTACAGAACATATAGATTTTTTTTTTAAAGAAAAAAAAAATTGCTCTCTCTTGGGGCCCTTGACAAACGCATGTTTTGCAAGCTCCCTCAAGACGTACAACATGCTCAAATAATAAGAGAGAAAACAAAAACGCCAAGGGACAAGATTTTAACTGTCTGGGAGTGCATTTGCTTTCAGCGGTTCTTTTTTATTCCCTTCGGCTTTCCTGGGTAGACAAACCGGAGCGATGTACGACAATCAGGGTGTGATGTGGCACTTCTCCTAGCCTTTCATTTTTTGTGCACGTTTTCCCGCTAATATTTGAGCTTACCTAAGAAAGCATTAAAATGAAGTTTAGTTCTTTGAAGACCAAAGCATTCCCTTTTTTTTTCAACACACCAGTTCACAGCTAGCTGTGCACTGCCAGTGGGGTAGCCCAAATTCCAAAATCTATCATCTGGAAACACACAAAAGCACTCTCCGTCAGATATTTCCTTTCAAAGCCAGTTAAAAAAGGAGACTGGGTGGAAGAGAAAGAGACAGGGAGAAAGGAAGAAAGCTCAGAGCTGAAATGTGTAATTCCCTGTCGTTGCTCTCCACGCTCGCTCCCTTTTACACACTGGGAATCGAGGATCAAAATAACCTCAGGTAAGTCTAGGCCATTTTTGCCCCTAAATAACGACAAAAAAAAAAAAAGTATCCGATGAACACTTGGTTTCATTGACGGATTTTTTTCCCCTAATGGGGAGAATTTTAATCATCTCCCCATTCAATCTCAGTAGGATAAATCATATCTGAGAGATTTGCATAAATATAAACCATCAAAGCCTTTTCATCTTCAAAGGGGTTTTCAAGACCCAATAAGCTTTGTACTGTAATCATCTGAGGTCACAACCCTGCAGGAGCAATGCTGCTATGCTAACACAGACGGCTTAGCATAATATTTCCCCTGAAACCTCAGAGAGGACTGCGTTCCCAACGACATGGCGTTCCCCATCATCTCCAGCACCCTTTCCACTGGTAGTCCTATTTATCTGCCACCATACCCCTAGTCCTGCATTATGGATCCATCGCCCAGGTCCACATGCAAGCCAGAAATTTATCCTGCGCTCAAGGGAAAATTGAGAGCTTTGGCCCAAGTTTCACACAACACACAGCTTTAGAGGATGCCAGGATTGAGTGGGCTTTCAGGATGTCGAGAAGTGGCAACAAATTACTGCACTTAAGTGGTATTGTATCACAAATGTGTATGGAGGCGGCTTGTAATTGAAATTTACACAGTGCAGCATATCTCCAGACTGTCCTGATGACGCTTAACAGGGCTGGCAGTAAGCATGAGCAAGGAAAGAGGATCATTTAGACCCCACAGCCAACAGGGGGCATTGGGACAGGCGGCTACAAAAATAGCTTAAATGGTAGAACGAGACTAACGTCCAACAGATTTGTTAAAATGCAATAGAATGGCAAGAAAACTTGATGAGAGAGGGAGATGAGAAAAAAAAAACAGAATAATGACATTCTCAGGGTCCGGTTTCTATTCCTAGATCATTTCTTTCTAAATAATCAAAGTGATGACTATGATTTCCTTGCTTGTTATGTAAAATGGAGTGTCAGCAGTCAAAGAAAGAGGTAGAGCCAAGAAACTAACAAAATTGATAGCTAAATATCTTGAAAATTTTAAGCTGATCCCCAGACCCATTTCGCCTTTACGGGAAATTATGGGGATACAATATACAAAATGATTCATTTTTCACATTTTATGCAAATTTCCATAAATTTTTTTTTTGATTGTGTAAAGCTGTTTTGCGTCAAAAGCCCTATACAAATAAAATGGAATTGAATTGAATTGAATACAGACCAAACAGACCACATGAACATATTTTGAAAGATGTCACATGGATATTTTCTTATATCAATCTGTTCAATAAATGCTGTCAGAATATTAACATGAATATAAAACATATGTTATTAAATCATTAGAATTGTTAAAAACCTACTTTCAGAACCATTCTCTTTAAAATTAGCAAGGTCTGTCGCATGTGCTATAATGCATAATGAACTGAAGAAATTAAACTGTCAGTACCAAACATTGCAAATTATGACCACTGTTGCCATACACATTGCATTCTGTTGCTGAATTGTTTAAATATGAAATGTTTAAATTAATTACAGATATCCTAGAAAGGAGGAAAGTAGTGATTGGAGTCGGTAACCATCCCATAATGACTGGTTTAAGTAAACAAATCAATCATGATTATTAATCTATCAGTGCTTTTTGCACTTGTTGTGTTTCCCACCACCATTCATTATTAATACCCCAGAGTACATCACGCATACCTACATCAACGAGGATTACTCGCATAAGCATCTATTATCAAGTACATTAACATTACAATCACGACACACAGCTGTCAAAGCAGAAGTATTTCTCCATGTGACAGATTTTGCACATCACACACTTCATGCTAATATTTATCTTCATTGGTGATTTACTTTTATCACTTGTCATAAAACCAAAGTACACCCACATCTGGGAGCAACCTCGTTTTACCCGGAAAATTGTATAACAGGTCACCTTGAGATACATCATCCGGCATGCACAACTGTGTTGTGAGAATGTGCAGTTATTGGCATTAATTATGGCGTTCCTCAGACAGAATGTGTGCTTACACTACACAGCATGTAAGAAACATGCAACATGACTTGCTTTAGGAACTTTTAATAATTAAAATCAAAATCAATTGCCATTTTCATAATTGATCGTGATCATTGCCTGTAATTGATGTAGCATCAACAGTGCCAAGCAAGCTATAAGACTTGAGAAGATAGCCAGCTTACATAGTTAATCCTTACTGTACAGTATTAGCCTAGTGGTAAGGTGAAACAGTCTGCCCAGGAATTAAGCCTATTCTGAAATCATCCTTTGGCCTCTACACGCAGTACAATGCATTTTATTAACATGGATATGTGTTGACAATCTATTGTATGAATGTTAAGGGTTTGGTGGCCCTCTTTTTTTTTGGGGGGGGGGGGGGGATAATTAGGACAATTGATCTTTGTTTTAAACAGGCTACCACACAGCTAAAAAGATTTTTCTTAACTTTTATTATTTTGGTTTTTGTTGTTTGGTCTAAATATAATTGCAAAAGTCATTAATCTGTCAGTGTCTTAATCTCAGAGTATGTGCAATATTTGTAGAAAGATCACAAGATCACTGATTATCTATCCTTCAACTCACTAATTATTATTTCTAAAATTTGCTGTATTAATACAGGTGTTATCTAAATAAAGTAATTTCAATACTGTGTGTATGGAAAGGGATGGAGAGGTGAAATTCATTTTCATAGGGCCTCCAAAAAGACTGGGACCGGCCCTTCTGCTTAACTAATAATACAGTTCCCAGGTTAGCAGAGAAAGGAATCTTTCCAACAGGTCAATGGCTTTATGTGAGTTGACCCTGCTAGACCTTGTCCAGCCTTTACTCAAAAAAGAAGCCACTCTTCAATAAGATCTGCATTAGCCCATCCTTCAGCGGCTGGAAAGTGGAGGGGGCCAGGGATTGGCGAGAAAGCGATCATGAGAGAAGAGAGCCCTGGTGGAAAAAAGGGGTTGTGAATGGACAAGTTTTAATTAATTTTCTTCAAAAGAGAGCCAGATTAAATGTTTCCGGCCTGCTAAAGTGCTCATTTCACTGAAGGGGGAAGGTGAGAGAGGGAGCGAAAGAGCGAGCGAGCGAGAGAGAGAGAGAGAGAGAGAGCAAGTAAGAGAGGCAAGAGACAAGAGGGTTGGGCCTAGCATTGGATCCTTTCATGAGCGGGTGCACACCCAGTGGCGTGGCGTCTAAAGAATGCACGCGGCACCGAAATTGCAGGAGGATTGTCCTTGGACAAAGGGGTGGGAGTTACGCCTGTTATACTCCAATAAGCCTTGTCAGTCAAACAAGGAGAGAAAAAGCAAAGAGAAAGGGAAAGCAATGGATTTTCATACAAAGAGAAACAAGTAAGTCCGTCTTTTAGCAACAAATCAGTGTGGTGGTTTCACTTCTAAACTAGGTGCAGGAAAAAAAAAAAAAAGAAAAATAAACAGCGGAGGGATTTTCATCCTGAAAGCAGAGGACAGGAGGGGGACCGCCATAACCAGGCTTCAAAGCTTGAAGTCTCAGAGGAGCAGTTAGTTTCTAATCTGCCAAAGACCAGGGACTAAAAGATGGGAAGTGATAAGGACAAAGAGAGAGAGAGAGAGATTTAATACAGCTTTTCTGTGAGTCAGCACTATTATGGTCTTTTTTAAAAAAGTATACAAATTAATATAGACATCTAGGCTGCTTGCACATTTGGCAAATATAATTTTCTGAAAAAACTGAAAATAACTATTACATGATAAGCTTTCAATTCATTTCTGTTTACAACAAAGTAATAACATTAATAGCATATAAATGTAAAACTAATAAAGTTTTACATATATATGTAATGTAATATCTATCTATCTATCTATCTATCTATCTATCTATCTATCTATCTATCTATCTATCTATCTACACACATATAAATAAATAAATAAAGTTTTTACATTTATATATAGGTGAAGGGACAGCAAAGGAGAAAAGGAAAACAACTCCTTTCATGTCTCTCTTTTTTCCTCTCATCACTTTCAAAGCAGCAGGCCCATGTCAGGTCAGTGCTACATGATGTCCTCACCATCACAATCTTCTGTATCCTGCTGGGACTATGAGCAGAGCACTGGACAAGAATGTGCAGGTTATATATGTGCACATCCGTACAGCACACACACTGCCATTCTCTCTTACAGCATAAGGAATGGATAAGCTGGTAAACCTGTTATAACTGTAAACCAGAGCCATACGCGGATCATAACCCCACGTCAGCCAGTTTAAGTCCAATAGGGACTTTCTTGTGAATAAAGGCGTGAAGCTGATTGACATTAACAGAAGACTTCAAGCATGTAAAACATCTGAATGGTGTTTTAAAGAAGTCCATAAGTCTGTGAATGATGATCTCGGCTGGTTCGAAGCCCACTTCATGCAACTTTTAATGAGCAGAAAGTCCAGTGAACGTTCCGCGACAAGTTATCCATCGATTTTTCATGAGCAGAAACGTATATACAGAACAAACGTATCGTATCCAATATAAATGGATAAGTGCATTAGTGTAGCTAAGGCTTATAAAGAGACATAACATTTTTTTACTCTCATAACTGTTTTGTTCTTCTGCACAATTACAAGTTCCAGCTTGACCTAAAGGCCTGTCGTATATTTAAAATAAATAAATAAATAAAAGACTGTAACTTTTACAAATGCATAAAAGAGAATATATCAGCCATTCATTAGCCACGCAAACCTATTTCGCCTTTTTTGATCACCTGACCACAGTGTTTCAAAAGCCTCATGTTGGGCAAGCGAATATGTTTGACAGGGGCAAAAAAAAGGAACAAGGTGATGGAGAGAGTGAGAGAAAAACATGAGCACCTGTCAGCAATTAAAACGGCAAGAAACAGAGAGCGGCCCAGGAAATATATGAGCTCTAATTAAAAGCACTAGTTAAAAACTTCCTGCTTCTGGCCTGGACTAGCTGTAGCTGTGAGCTCACTCCGCCTCCCTGTCTCGCATTCCCTTCCTCCACCTAGTCAGGACATTGTGACTCTTTTCAGGTCTTTCTGGGAGGCATGCAGAGCATCTGAATGCAGCAGATTTGGGTGAGGTGGATGTGGATTGGGGCTGTTATTTTTTTTAAGGGGGTGGGGGAGACTTTGGGATGAGGGTATCTCCAAGGAACTGGAGCTCTTGCATAAGGAAGGATATGTTTTCATCAGGCACACATGAACAGGCATCTTCTGAATTGAGCAAGATGTGAAGCTGGGTTAAGGGATTTATTCATAGAGGTGATTACTCCTTTAGAGGTCCAGATTGAGTAATATGTATCAGAACAGGACAGTACAGGGTGCGGCATTTGTCTCAACAAAAAGCTTATTAAACGCATTAAGGATTACTCAATGCACTGCGAAAAGAAAACTGCTTGGATTTAATTCTTTTTAAGCCTACTTTTACAATATTAGGACACTCAGCCTCCAGGCACACGTTTTAAGGTGACCATGAGTCAAGAGGCTTGGAACAACATGTTCTATAAAATCTAACATGTCAGACTGATGTCAAATTCTTGGCTTCGACTCATGAAAAACAGGCCTTAGGAGCAGAAATCTTCCTGTAAAATTGAAACACTTTGTTATTACTGTTTTAAAGAGACCTGGTGTTTTCTCATTCTCT
Source organism: Clarias macrocephalus (assembly GCA_011419295.1). Lineage (NCBI taxonomy): Eukaryota > Metazoa > Chordata > Actinopteri > Siluriformes > Clariidae > Clarias > Clarias macrocephalus. The sequence continues at coordinate 23,732 of JAAGKR010000346.1, forward strand.
AGTAGTTAATACATAAGGAACTCTGCTTTTTATTTAAAGATAGGGAAATGGTAGAAGATGATGTGGGAAATGTAATGGTTATTTTTAGGTCTTTATTTTTCATATGATGACACTGTGGTCGATCAATGTCTATCATCTGCACCGGCATGCAGAATTTAAAGGAAAAAAACACTAAAATATTGATTCTATTATCAGGGTTGGGAGTAATTTCACTATTTTAGTTAGTAATTCCACAGTCCTGTTCAATGCTCTATTCTAAGAGATCAGAAGATGTTGTAATTAAAGCTAAAATAATAAAGTTTTATGGGCGAAAGTGGGTATTTACCATCAGACACAATAAACCACCTTTTGGATTTAAATAAGAAATACTTTGATTGGATGTTTGTTGCAGTGGTTAATATGTTACAGGAAAGTAAGTTTTTATTACTAACCGATACAGTAAGTAGATTCTTAATTATTAAACAATCACTTAACAGCTGTGTGTCCATAAGAAAACCAGTTGTTAGTGAGGCTTGTCAGAGGAATAAAAACATGTTTTAATTTGCTGAGCAGCATAAAGATGGGACTTTTGAGCAATGGAAAAAGGTCATGTGGTCTGATCAGTCCAGACTTCTCTCTTAAAGAGCAATGGGTGCATCAGGATAAGAAGGGAAACATAAATCGATGCACCCTTCATGCATTGTGGCCACTGTACAAGCCTATAATCTGGGGTTGCTTCAGTTGATCAGGTCTAGGCTCAGCAACATTATGTTGCAATAAAATTAAGTCGAATTAATTGACTACTTATCACAGCTACAGTATGGATGTTTTTTTGCCTTGAATGTATGGGTATAATCCATGGCCAACAATGGCAAGATTCAATAGAGTGAAAGAGTTCTGATCTTAACCCCATTAAATGTTTTTGGGATGTGCTGGAGGAGACTTTATAGAGTGGTTTGACTCTTCCATCATCGGTACAAGATCTTGTTTGTTGAAAAAAGGGCCAAAGGAAATTTGAGCTGTAATCAAAGCTAAAATTTGTCCATTGAAATACTGTAGAGGCAGCCTTTTTTTTTGGCCAGGCAGTGCATAAATCTGTAACTTGAGATGGAAATGTATCTAAATCCACCTTATATAATCCCTGTTGATATGTAATCATTATCTACAACATTTTTTTTTAAATGTCCTCTGAAATTTTAAACTTTGTTATAGAAGAGGGTTCTTCACTTACCCACTGTAGTTCCTCGGTGTCTTCCACCTTTGGCAGCATGAGCGCCGGGGGGAGGACCTCCGCCTGTAGAACGACCTCTAGATCAGCGTCAGTCAGGCCACTGGACACAGAGTTCACCCGCACACACTTTTCAGTGCGTCCCACATTCAGCTCAGCCAGCATCTTTGGGATTGTTTCCCGTGCCTCTGCCTACATGGGGGATGCAACACGTATGCAACATGAATGAGTGGCCCTGTAAATGCACCATTCAGTAACATAATACAAACGTAATGGGTTGAAATTGAAGACTGAATTGAGAAATACACAATTTTCCTATTCTTAGGGAAAGGTTTTACAGCAATTTATTTTATTTGACCATAAGGGGCCAGATTTATCTATAATAGACATGACGGTCTTTACGGAACAATGATGTAATACAAAACTAAATTGGGCATTCAGAAATTGGCAAACATTAACAATGCTGGAAATAAGTGAGGTACACATCCAGGAACATTTTTTTCAAACTCTTTATTTTACCGCACCTTAATGTTAAAGTAAATATTTATCATCGTTATGTGTAAAAAAAAGGCATGAAATCTAAACAAATAAAGAAAAAGACATTTGTATTAACGAACATTGTCCTTATGCACAGATTAAGATGCATCAATGGCTGACATTTTGGAAATTTATAGAGGAAACGGCGTCTGGCGCCTGGGATTACAGAGCAAGGCAAATCCCAGCAAGAGGGATCATCCTCAATGGAGCCAATGCACTCAAGACCATAAAGCACAACTGCCAACATTCTAACACAAAACTCCAAAAGAGCTCACACAAACACACACACCAGAGTAAGTAGAAAGAGGAAGAGGAAAAAGAGAAACAAAGGTAAATCTGAGCCCTGGATCCTAACAGTGGCACACCAGCACACGGCAGCAGATTCAAAACAGATGTGGCTGAAAAGTGATGTAAAGCAGAGAGAAGGTGAAGCGTAGGTACTTGCATAGGAAATTCTTGTCCAAGCAGTGCAACATGAGGACACAGAATCCCAGGAGTTTAGACCTGGGCCGGATAGACCTGAAGAAAGCTGGAGTGTAAGCACAGCCTGGAAACTTAAAAGTTAATCCAGTTTGAATGAAGAGGTCTCCAGGCCAAGTCATAGGAGTAAACATATTCGAAAAACACACAGACCATCTCAGAATAAGCTCAGATCAAAATAAGTCTCATTCCACTATAAAATATAAAGGCAAATTTTCATTAAAACTAGATTTACCTTGACCAAAGAATAATGAAAACCCTGGCTTAGATTCATAAACTCATTATAATGTGACATTATATCAACCCTGCTCTAGATTAGACTCAGAATACTGTAGGTTAGAAATGTACAAACAGAAGTATTCACTCACTCACTCATTCATTCATTCATTCGCCAGGTTAATACTTATAAGTGAGTATTACTGAAATACACCTATTATTAAATACTACTTCGTCTCTTAATTTAAAAGGTTTCTTCTCACAACAGTTGAACAGGCACATTTTAGCCGATTTAGCATCCAAGTTAGAAAAAAGGAGAAACAATCAATTTACCACTAATGAAAGATAGTATCATGCTACACAATGTATTTAGTGCTATAGCTGTGTGAGGGATAGGCATACAGGTGCCAATGAAATGGAATATTAAACTTATTGTTTGGTCCTGGTCCTTTCTCAGACAAATGTCTTCATGTACTGAAATAAGTAAAGCATCATATAAAATGAGGCATGTCCTTTATAGACAGCGCGATCTACTGTATACACAGGCCTATACACATACAACGTAGGCTGGATAGGATCGCACAAATTACACAAAGCCCCACCTCCTCCTTGTCTCTAAACGCATGTCAATGTTTAAAATTTTAGAGAGAGAATGAAGTGGGAGGATGGCTGGACGAACGGACGGACACACACGCACGCACACACAATGAGAGTGCGGGAACATGGGAACATCAATAAGGTAAGCTTTTGTTCTCACCTCTGCAAGTTTTATGTCAGAAATAACAGTAATGTTAAGGTGATGAGCCAATGTAACTAACATATATTCTCTAGTCGCTATTTTTGCTATTACAGCTATCTGCATTTCTGGTCTGCCTGTGTCTAGCTTGTTTGACAGCCACTTCCAGGGCAGTCTTCTATGGCATTGTACCTGGCAACAACTTAAATACAACTTAAAAAAAAAAAAAAAAAAAAAAAAACAGTATGTATTACGTTTTACAACCAAAAACAGGCAACTGCATCCATAAAGTTCAGCTTGGGAAAGAGAAGTCAGGATCACCTCTGGCACAGAATATACGATTTCTAAATGGATAAGGCATGCTGAGGTAAGTTTTACTAATTTGGAAATATCAACCTATATTCAGCAAAACATTTCCTTAGGGTAGACTAGCATAAATTCTAGTAGCAAACTTGAGCTAATGCTAAGTACTTCAAAAGGTATATGTTTTTTAGTTAACATGGCATAGTTGCATTAAATCAACACAAAAAAAATTTAAGCACTTACATTGACAATCTATTTCTCCCATGTAAAAATGACAAACATTTATTTTATAAATAATATATATTATTAGCATCCAAAGCTGCATAAAATTTTGGCCAAGTAGAGAAGAGTATTGATGTCTAACTACTCTGTAAAGTTTTCATCAGCACATCCCAAAGACTATCAGTGATGTTAAAGTTAGGAGTCTGATGGTTAATTCATGTATGAAAATGCTCATGCTCATAGAACTACTTTTTCACAATTTAAGCCAGACGTTTATTAATAATGTCATCCTGAAATATAACCATAAGGGGGAAAAAAACATTAAATTAGCTAACCTAGTCAACCCAGGTAATCAGCTGACTTCATTTGATTGTCACATAGTGCTGCTGAATCTAAACCTGACCAACTAAACACCCCCATATCATAACACTGCCTCCAGATGCTTGTACAATAGACAATATGCATTATACGTGTATCGCTTCATGCGCTTTTGCTCTTACCCTGCTGCACTCATCACCCTGGCATAGGGTCAATCAGGACTCATCAGACCACATGATCTATTTCCGCTGCTCCACGTACAATCGTATGCCCACTAGCAAAATGAAGACTTTTTTCTGATTACCCTCACTAACAACTTTTTTTTTTTTGTATTTTTTTTATTTTATGGACAGCTGTTTAGTCCCAAGCCTCTGACTTCTCATCTCATTGTGTATAGAAATTCTCTTACTTTCAGTATTTAACATAGCTGTGATTTCCTGTAGTTTTTTTTTTTTTAAACAATGCAATTCACCAAGAATTTACATAATCTCTAACCACAGTCATTTACAATTTTTCCTTCTAGAGAGTTGATGGTTAACCACTACCCTTCCAGATTTTAATGATATTGAACAGTTCTTTACTCAATTCCAGTAATTTCAGCAATATCCTTAGTTATTTTCTTTGCTTGATGTTGGCCAATAATTTGACCGTTCTGAAATGCAAAAACATCTCTTTCCATGTTCATGGGATACATCTTCTGACATGGTTGTATAATAAAAAAGAAAATCTACTCACTGCACTAGGAACTCCTGCAGCTGAAACCAGTAAATATCAAAACCAAATGCTGTAACATATTTGCTTTTTCAGAAATTCAAACACCACTTTTTTGGACCTGCCAGTCTACTAAGCTCCATACTTACTACAGAGGCTGAAGCATGTGTTAAATATGGCGAGGCTTCAGCTAAGCATCAGCAAGACATGGCATCATGGAAAATATCACAGCTAGTATAGCAAGAAACAAACGAATCTGCTGTGAAGAATAAATGCAAGTACACAAGAATATGTTTGATGTAACCTTTAAGGAGGTGTTATGGCCATTAAAAATGTTGTATTTTAATCTTATTTGTGTTGCCTATTTTTCATTTACTGCTACACAAAGGTAATGCAAGAAAGACGGCAAAGCAGGAAATTACCAGTCATATAAATTTCACAGCATATACTTTTATGTCATCTTTTACAACAACAAAAAAAAAAAGTGTTGAAAAGCAAAATGTTGTGGTCCTCCAAACTGGTTGACCAAACAGGCATGATATGAGACAACAAATAATTGGTACACTTTATTAAATACACTAATGCTGCAGGAATCCTGCAAGTAACAGAAGTCATGACAGCTCCCCCTACCTTCCTCCTTCTGAGAAAAGACGTTCTTGACAGAGTAATATTTGATTTTCTATCAGTGGGAGGAAGGCCAGTTAACTCACCTCCTTTTAGAGTAAACTGACAGACAGAACATTCTTGAGAACGTTTCAGCTCCTGAGGGGCCGAGCGACTCCGTGCTTGAATAAAGCACTTTGAAAACTGAAATGTTTTACATTAATGGATCTCCATCCAACAAGTTGCTTCAAAGCAAGCTCCCCAATCACCCAGCATCCCACAGAGTGGCCCGGAGAAGCCCAGGTTTCAGAGATCTTTGATTCCTTCCATCAAGCCCATCATTAAAGCCTGACACTGAGTTATGACAGCATGTCCACAAAACGCTCAAAACAAAGGATGAACTTTCAAGTCTGGAGATACTGACCTCTAGTTAAAAAAAAGGCCAGCTCCTTCATGTATTGAGAGCTTCAGAATCTGGACTCCTGCAGAGTGATGTGGCAAAAAAGGAACTCCATGTCTGGATTATTCACTTACGTCTGGGAAAGGTGTCTGGGAGACAGGCAGAAATCATTCTTTTATTGCAAAACACAGATACATACCTGTGTCATTTAATAGAGTACATGTTAATAGCCAACATGTAATTGGCATCTATCAATCAGTAGGTCTGTTGATGGCAGAAATATGGGATAATAATAAAAAGCTTCCTGTAAGGAAGATAAATATCAAAAATAATTTGTAATACATTTAATTATTCATGTAATATGCATCACTTGCCAAAATAAATTTTTCAGGACACATTTTTTAAAAACTATTTAATTAATCATTTCTCTGGTCTTAGGTAAGTGCTTCAGAACAAGTTATGTCTTCTTTTTGTCCTTTCCTCCTATTATTTCTCAACTAAAGACATTTGCAATGCCACTGGATGCGAGGTGAAGGGATGAGCAGGGCAGAGAGGCCTGTATATTCTAGCTGCGATATCTAGAAGAACAATATCACATGGTTTAGCTTTGACATACAACAGGAAGGGCATCTACATCCCTGTCCAGGCCAAATATGCAACAGATCCTGCATTTACAGTAATCATGCATTCATTCTGAATTCATCCACTTCCTTACGAGAAGGATACAGTGCAAGACTAGAAAATACCCCAGGTCCTTTTCATTAAGCCAGCAGCCTATACATCACACACCTACATATCCACCGGTGCTGCCAACAAAAACAGGTCACTGTAATTTGATAACAAGGCCCAGAGTTTTGTGACGTGTGCCTGAATCTGGAGGAGCGAGATGGTACAGGGCAGAGCTGCTCAGATGGGATTTCTGATCAACTGCAACACACATCTGCGAGGTTTTAAAAGCTTTCTCCTACTGGATATAATAAAAGCTAGTGGTGTACCCCATAATTAGTGAGGACTGCAAAAGAACTCTCAGGGCTCCTAAAAGATCTACTAGTGGTCAACAAATAAATGTTGCATTATTAAAAGGTCTAAGCCACACTAAAGCGAAACATATGAGGGCAAGTAAAAAGATTATCTGCACTCTGGCTGTAGAAGACTAGAAGAAGAAATTTTTAGAAAAGACAAATACATAACTTTTTCGACATACTGTAATCTCCTAGCTTTTCAATACACTTTGTCCATTTGTCAACAAGCTTTTGTAATCCCTCATTACAAAAGTTTTAGACTGAGCTGCGAGGTACGAATGCACCCCAGTCTTCACTTCTTCATCAGACGTGAATATTCGTCTTCATAGGGCTGCTTTCAGGGGACCAAACTGGTGAAAGTCTATTGAGCAAGATCAGGACTATAGAGAGGATGCTTTAATACCTCAAAACAAAGTATCTGCAGATTGTCGACAGTGTGGGCAGAAGTGTGCGGATGAGCGAGGTCACAACCCCCACAATCCTCTGCAATTATTGTCCAGGGTGGGACAAAAATACACTCATATATAAAATCCATTGATGGTCAGCTGTTTATTCCCAATCCTGCGACTTCTCATCACATTGTGCAGATGGAAATGCTCTTACTTTCACTCTTCATATAGTTTATATATATTTATAGCTGCAATTTCTACAGTTGATTTTCAGGATATTCATTCAGGATTTTTTTCAACAGCTCAGCACTATCCCTCCAGGTTTTTACTAATGTGTTGGAGGATTCATTTCAAACCTACTTGTTCTCATTTTGACCCATTTGAAATGGCAACAATTTCACAATCTGAATCAGTCTTAATGAGCTCTGCAATTCAGATTCAGTCATAACATTGTGTCCACCCCCGTAATATTGCGTAGGTCCCTCTTGTGCTGCCAAAAGACACAGACACCATTATATCTCTGAAGGTGTGCTGTGATATCTGGCACCAGGCCATCGGTAGCAGATGCTTCAAGTCCTGTAAATTGCGAGGTGGAGCCTCAATGGATCGGATATTTTTCGAGCACACCCCACAGATGCCCGATTGGGTGGAAAACCATTCAAAACCATCCTCGAACCATTCTTGCAATGGGACAGGGTACATTATCCTCATGAAAGAAGTCATGGCCATCATGGAATACCTTTTCTGTGAAGCGGTATACTTGGTCTGCAACAAGGTACCATCTCTTCCCCAGGTAAGCGATGCACACACACATGATAGAAAAGAAAACGTCAGACCAAGCCACCTTTTCCAACTTATTGCCAGTTCTGATGTTCTCGTGACAATTGTAGGTGCTTCTGGTGGTGGTCATTTGTGACCAGGCACCATATGTAACAAACTGCGATGCACTGTGTTCTGACACCTTGCTATCAGGACCAGCAACTTTATTTCAGCAAATTCAGACTAAAAGGTCAGCCTTTGCTCCCCAAGTGCACCAATGAGCCTTGGACACTGGTTCACTGGTTTTTCTTTCTTGGGCAACTTTGATAAGCCCTGACCAATGCAGACCGGAAACATCCCATAAGAGCGCAGTCATATAGCCATACAAATTGGCCCTTTTCAAAGTTGTTTACATCCTTATGCTTATCCATTCTTCTTGATTCTGACAAAATGTTCACATTTTGTTCCTAATACATTTCGCTGCCACTATAACAAGATAATCAGTGTTATCCACTTCACCTCTCGGTGGACATAATGTCATGGCTGATCAGTGTATATTCTATAATCTGAATCAATCTAAATGTTTTCTACAATATATATTAATTCTACAATCTCAATCTCGATACTCAAAACATTCTCCAATGCACTAATCTGGTCTCCCTGGACATGTTCCTATGTTCCTGTGCATACCATTAGGTTATAAGATGAATGAGCCAAAAATAAATGTTGAGAACAAACATGAAAGCTGGGATGGCCTTTAAAAGCTACATTATACAGAGTGCTGGCATTTGCCTGCTTTTCATTTTAAAGCCATTAGGGTTACACACACCTGATGCCACTGCAGGAGCCATGTAACATAGGGACCTTTCTGAAATACTGAGTAGTACTTTTCTAGACAGCACTTTTTACTCATAGACTACTAATAGATATAATTGTTAAACAATGTTTTCTCATAGGACACATACTTCATCTACCATCCAAAATCCAATATTCTAGCAATTTTTTTGGTGAAACTTGTTTCAATAAAGTTCTCATTAATGGTTAATGACAAGTCAATGGTATCAATTCCTTCATTTTCCAGGAACTGCCTGCATACTCTCTCCACATGAGACATTGTTGTGCACCAGGAGGAACCCAGGACCCACTGCACCAGCGTACGGTCTGAAAACGGGATTTCAAGGATTTCATCCCTATACCTAATGGCAGTCAGGCTGCCGTTGTCTAGTCTGCAGACGTCTCTCCATGGACATGCCTCCCCAGACCATCACTAACTCACCACTAAGCTGGTCATGCTGAACGATGTTACAGGCAGCATAACGTTCTCCATGGCTTCTTCAGACCCTTTCATGTCGATCACATGTCCTCAGGGTGAACCTGCTCTCATCTGCAAACAACACAGCACCTTCCAATTCTGGTGCTCTCTGCCAAATGCCAGTTGTGCTCCACAGTACCAGGCAGTGCATACAGGGACCACTAGAGGATTTTGGGCCCTCAGGCCACCCTCGTGAAGTCTGTTTCTGATTGTTTGGTCAGATACATTTACACCACTGGCCTGCTGGAGGACATTTTGTAGGGTTCTGGCAGTGCTCATCCTGTTCTGCCTTGTTGCTCCTCTAGAGCACCTGTTGTTAATTATGTTAACAGCTTCTTAAGTGACTAAATCACTATCTCAGAAGTTTAATTGACTTCATGCCATCCTCTGATTAAAAAGTGTTCCTTTATTTTTTTTTGAGCAGTGTATATATTATACTCGGTTTTTGTCTTAGTCATTGCTGTTGAAGCATGGCTCCTCTCCCACATGTGTTTCTCGACTCTACACTACACAACTGTAACTACACGTCTATTGTGTTACTCTCCGTGGTACTGGACATTTGAAAGTTCTGTAAGGATTTATTGATCGATTAATCGATTGAGTGAGTGAGTGAGTGAGTGTCTATCTATCTATCTATCTATCTATCTATCTATCTATCTATCTATCTATCTGCAGTGTCTATGATAAGAAGCAATTAACAGATATCCAGTGACCTCAACATTTGGGTAATTAAATGGCAAGACATCAGTTATCCACATCTCATCTTTATAGTAAATATTAAGAGGATGATAAAACTAATACAGTAACAAACCTATAAATGCAGCCTTAGTGTTTTCACATTTTCAAATGAGAGACGATTACAGCAACCATGTTAATGAAATAAACTAGATGTGCAACGATGGATTTATACATTCAACGTTTTACACAATCAATATGGAGTGAAACTTCATGCAAATGAACAGCATAATCTGTAAAACCTCAACAGTACACCTGCACCCTTCTCCCGTACACTAAACTTTGATGTATGTCATCTATACCAGTATTTTTAACTCACTTTCCAAACCACTTAAATGTCAGTAAACAAACCGGTATATGTTTTATATGATAAAAAGCTGGAAAACATTTTTTAAGGAGTAAAATGATTATGTCCTCATAATCATTGCACGCATATCCCATTACAGCTGTCTTATAGGCGTTAAACACTGATGATGAGGCTACAGTTCCTCAGGTATGTGAAGTATGCACAGTATTCCTCTATTCCCTCGCTGGCCCGCTGGCTGGCCCATTAAAGTCCAGCCATAAGTCTGTCATATGGATTCAATTTGTCTGTTGGTTCTAATTCAGCTTCATACTGGACAGCTGCATGGGAGTCTATGTATTACATTTAAAGACATGAAAAATGTCTTTATAATTTAATATTGGTATGTTACAAATTTGCCCTGACCCCATCAGAAAAACACAGATTCACTAAGAAAACTGAATGCAATGATGCTCTGGCAACCTTTGCTCCCGTACTGGGACATTTGGGACTTTTCTATGCACCGATTACTGAATCAATACCTAAGATAAAGACATAACCAGACATACACAAACATATATATATATATATATATATATATATATATATATATATATATATATAAAACGGACGCACAGATATGCTGTATGAACATTTTGATGACACTGCATTATGTCCACTTAGACTAAAGCATCACTGCAAATCAATACACTGTCATTCTGACTGATCGTCCTTATAATATAAGAAACATTTCAATCCTGATGAAAGCTCTGTTTTCCAGGAGGACGCTGTAACCCACCCACAGAGCATGGCCGCACTGAACGGATTGATGAGCATGAAAATGATGCATGATACATATTATGCTATGGCCTTCGCAGGCACCTCTCAAACCAACTCGACGCCCAATTGTCATGATCAAACCTGAGATGGTATCTTGTGGCAGAATGGTGATCATCTATGAATACAGGGCACTGAATGCTGAAAACTTGAGGAATTACACTATGCTACACTATGTTGCATTTCCTTTAATTTGTCACCCATCTGTATGTACATCCTTGAACCCTTTTAAAATAGACTGGCACGTACATGTACGTTCTGGCAGAACTGAACTTTTCTAGGTTTGATGGAGCTACGGTTCTGCTTTTTGGGTCAAAGCCTGGTATCCTTGTTTGTGTTTTTTGGCAGCCGAGTGATTTTTGTTGCACCTCTGTGCTGTTCTGGCCTGTACTGTGAGAAGAACAGCGAGGAGCCTCTGCTCGAGTGACACAGGCCTGATCTCCGGAGGACTGTCTTTCCTCAGCCTCCTACTCAGAGCAGCGCAGCAACCAACGAACCCACAGGGAGAAACACAGGCCTCATACAGCAGCGTATAAAACTACAGGAGCGCTCACACACACATACACACACATACAAGAGAGAGAGAGAGAGAGAGAGAGAGAGAGAGAGAGAGAGAGCAAGCTTTTCTACTGGCCAAAAAAAGCAGCTGCTCTTTGAACTGAACACTATATCCATACACTGCTTTTAAAGGCTGTATATCATATAACAGTTCACTGCATACATTATGCTAAAATGGAAACGCTGACAGGAAGCCAAAATATTACACTTTCAAATACGAACTGACTGAAATCTGAGAATAGAATAGAGTATTATTAAGTCTGATTTGTCAAACGAAACACATTCACTGTACGCCCGGCTAAGCATAGTAACCTATAGACATGGGAGGGGAAAAAAAAACAAAAAACAAACATTATCCCTAATGGTCAGTGTGTAGGGTTGGGAATTAGCAACATGAAAGAATAAGATGGAGCTGTTTCATATACTGTCCAGTACAACACACACACACACACACACACACACACACACACACACACACACACACACACACACACACACACACACACACACACACACAGACACAGTGATTCCACTCACTGCTCAAACCATTCATCTGCTGCCACCAGCAGGACTACCACAGAAGCAACCAGGCTTAACACAAACAAGCTCGCTGCACGTCATGGCAGCTCATGTCAAACAAGCGAAAATGCTAGTGGGCTGAATACACCACTGATAAACACCCACTGAACAACACCCTGCTTCTCATCTTTCCATGTGCACTGACCAGAATGTAGCACAATACGCGACTGAGCTTCGAGTCTGAGCTCAAAGATATACTGTAGATGTACCTCCTAAAACATTTCCCATTTAATGAATACAGGTCGTATGGTATAAGATACAGCAAGCTGCACCAAGTTATCATTAACAAAAAGCAAGAGAGAAACAGTATACTTTTTATGATAAAAAAAAAAAAAAGTTTGCCATGGCATTATTGAGTAAATTGCCTTGTTACATTTGTAATCTTTTATCATATTGTACTTGTAATTACAGGACAAGATCATCTTCTAAATTACTTTGAGATGTACCTACAGTATTTACCGAGTTTGGAAAAATGTCTCTCTCTTTCTATGCGCCCAGATTATGGAATGGAATGCAGAAGACTTTGACATTAGAAATATGTCCTGCTCTAAATATTCTTCGAAACCACGTTTTATGTGAAGGAACACATATAAACATGTACGTGTTTTGTATAGTTTTAGTGGATGTGTGTGGGATTTAGGTTTTATGTATCTTTTCAAAAGTGTTTTATGTCTAACGTAATGTGCTGCCATTTTGGCCAGGACTCCTTGGTAGAAGAGATTTGGAGCTCAATGGGATTTTTTTCCTGGCGAAATAAAGGAATAATAATAATAATTAAAAAAAAAAGTGTGTGCATGTCTGATTAGGAGACAGAAAAGAGAAAATAGGTGATTCCTGGTTATTCTTTGGAAGGAAGGAAGCAAAAAAGGATGGAAATGAATGAAAAAAAAAAAAGAGAGAGAGATTGGTCAGAACGTGAACCATTTCAGACATCACCCCTCCTTGCCAGCTGTTATTGAGCAGATCGGCTGAGACGGGGCCTGAGCGAGTGACATACTAACCTCGGATGAAGCAAGAGCGGAGATGTGCTCTAACACAACCTCTCTCTCATTAAGCCTCATCCATGTCAGTTAGCCAGAGCATCTTATATCTGGGAAACGGGGAACGGAGCTGGGAGGTTTGGTGGAGTTCGGAGTCGATCAGACAGGGTACGAAAAACAACATCCGTCCACTTTCACACTCCAGTGGAAGAGGTGGTCCCTCCCGGCAGGGCTGCGTAGTCTTGCCATCTGGAGAATAAATCGGGTGTGAAGTACAGTATAGTTTGGGAGTACACGCCGTGGCAGCAGCTCAGCAGTTAGTTCATTAGCTCCAAACTTGCAGGGATTAGAAGGGGAGCATGTAGTGAGATGGCCAGGGGGAGACGGGAGACGTACTGGAAGCGAAGCCACTGGGCCGAACGCGCCAAACTGAGTGCCAGTCTATAGGGCAGAACAGAAGAGTCTCTCTCAGGGACAGAAGAAGCATAGGCATCACCTGAATGCACAATGAGAGGACTGAACGCTCTCCATGCTTCCATCAGTGTATAAGCTGAAACGTCTGTACAGACCATGTAGCATCTGTCAGCTGACATCGGAGCACACAGAGGTGAACAGGCTACAGACGACTTACAGTTCATGGCAAAAAAAAAAAAAAAAAAAAACACTGTTAAACGGTGCTCCCGTAACATTAACCTACAAGAAACGAAAACATAAAAACAGAACTTTGCGGTGCCTTGCTGCATAGACAAAATTACTGTCAAAAATAAAAAATAAATAAAAAAACAGAAATCTCCGACGCTAAAAGAAGTCAATCTCTCATCCAGTGGCTTCAAAACTGTTGCTGAGTGTTGATTTTCTTGTTACTCAGACTTCGCAGGCCTATATGAGCACAGCTGGGCTGCAGGAAGAAGTGTCATTCAGTGGCATGGAAATAAAATGTCTGTACACAACACAACTCACGCAGATTTTCAATTGCCGGGATGCATAAAACAGCCGAGAGAGTGGGAGTGAAGGAGAGGGAGCCGCCGAGCGAGGTGCTTTTTATTATTGAGTTAATAACTCATTTTTACATTACGCACTAGTGTGCTAACGAATAAATAATGGAATCCAGCTCTCGGTGTACGTGTGCCAGAGTCTTTAAAGCCGGCATATGGGTTTTAAAATAGACTCCGACTTGTTCTGCGGACTGTAAGTGCTTTTGTAGATTCGGCAGATTTAAACCATCAAAAAGCTGAGGAGTAATAGGATTACTTGACGTCCTCCGTTCAGGACAAATGTTATTTTTCAGGGTGCGCCATTAGCATTTTTTTTTCTTATTCTTAAAAAAAAAAATTTATCCAGAGAGGAGAGAGTTAAATCTATCAGGCTTGCCAAAATATGTGCGAGCTACGCTCTGGGAGAGAACCAATGCCCTTTCGTAATGCAATTTTCCTCTGCTCAGATCACCTTGCGTTATTATTCTTCAGCAGAATAATCCTGTAGAGGCAGAACCACACTGATTTGAAGGATATTTTCATCTGTCAGTGGTATCACTCGTCTGAAAGAGTAAAAATGCATCTGCACCATTACATTTAAAGCTTTTTTTTTTTTTTTTGTTATCAGCATGTGTGCCAAAACATAACTGTTACACCTAAAGACGGTATTTTGGTACCTCGTTTCTATCAATCAAAGGAAGAAAAAAAACAACGGAAAAAAAAAGGAAACAAGACAGAAAGCCCAAACTTTTAATGGCTGTCAAAGGCTGGATTAAGACACAATCAAGGAGCCTGAGCGACACAATAGATGGGAGAATGTTAAGCTAGTATTATTTTCAGGCATCGGTGGACACTTCGGTGACATTTTCCTTTGAAACCCTTTTTCCACTTAGCAGTGATAGAGAAATAAGAGGGTGTTGGAAAACATTGAGCCCAATCACTTTTTTCAAAGGGTCACAGTTGACCTCTCTCAATCAGGAATAGCCTCTGGCCATATCAATCATCTTTATTATCGCGACTTAGAAACCTTTGTTAGGTGACTTCTTTCCTCCAGCCCCTCTTTATCCTGGGCTCCAATCACAATTTCATGGCAAGGCAAACAGGGCCAATTGGCAGGCTGTGTGGGCGGGTCGAGAATGCTTTTAACCTGCTGCATCTGCTGACTTCCTGCTGATATCCCAGTGTGAAGTGGGCACCTTGTTTCAGGAGAATGTGATAGGGGGCATTTCTTGCCTTTATGATGACATAATGGGAAGGAAATGTGCTTGTTTTAAACATGGTCCTTCGCTAGCTTTAAGCTGAGTGATTAAGCGCTAGCACCTGGCTGAACAGGGGGCTGGAAAAAGATTCGCTTTTCTTCATGTGCCCTGGAGTCAGGTGATGCCAGAATAATGAAGGCAGGCCATGCCTTGCAGTGGGTACCTTCTTGTTAAGGGCGACGCCATCCTCGCAGTCGAAGACGGCGCAGTCCACGTTTAGAGAGGCGATCTTCCTGAGTTTGCGCTCGTCGTTGCCTGGTACGTAGAGGACGGCTCGTCGTGGGATGTATTTCAGAGACGGAGAGCCGGGGGTATGGTGGGCTCGCCAACTTCCCTGCTGCCACGCTGCCACCAGCACCCTCTGGGCTATCCTGAACACAAACAAAAACAAATTACAAGATAATACATCAAAGTTCGTTTTTTCGAAGGTTGTTTATTTGGAGTTTTCTATCCGTTTCTTCATGACGCGCGAATGAAAGCGAGAACGGACGCTATCTGTGTCAGTGTCCTTCCTTCCGACATGTTTAACACAATGACAAAGTTTGTTTTTCCTTTAAGCCACCCATTCAAGTGGACGAGTGCCACTGACCTGCGCTTTGAGCGCCTTTATCACCCACGACATCATAGCCAATTGTTCCCCTTTAATGCAAATACACAAAGGCTTAACAGGTCTAGCTGCATAAATCTATTCATGGTCAGTGCTAAAAGAGACAGAAGCAGAAAGGGATCCTACAAAATAATTCAAGTGCACACAACGCAACAAATCCGCATAACACTTTGAGTTAATTCCTCATGGAAGCGAACAGTAGCGCTGGTAATCTAAACGGACAAAGTTCGGCCTCGAGAGCCAAGACTCCTGCTTCACTGTGCTTACTGCCTAATGAAAATGTCCAGCTGTATTGTTTCAGCTCCTTCCAATACATTTTATCACACACACCAGTAGTTGCAGTTATGGCACACACATTTTAATGATTTGTTCTTTAGGTCAGGCTGCTCAAACAATTAGCACTAATCACATACAGCTAATTACCGCCAGGAACAGTACTCGTCTGGCTGTTCCTTCTCATTGCCCTTAGAAGAAGAATATCAGTAGATTGTGCTCCCTTTCCATCCAGGGAAAGGGTGCGTGTGTGTATGTGTGTGTGGGGTGGGGGGTGGTGGGGGGGTTATATAAAGCGGACGGGGGAACAGTGGGCTTTAGATGAAAAGGAGGGGGTAAAGTATTCTCCCTTCTTTCTTTGTTGTGTAAAGGAGCTAAAGTCACTTCAATAGGCACTTAATCCCATCCTCCACGCTTACAATTGCCTTCCAGTATCAATCAGGCATAATCTCAACTAAGATGATGCAGCTATACCAAGCAATTAAAAGCAATTCATGTAGTTATGGCTGCGAGCACTTTGCGGGCCCAAGTACACAGAGCCTCTGCGGGGATCCTGAATGCTGTAGTGTTTAAATTTGATCAGAAACAATACCTCACGTGGGGATGAGGAGGGAATATGCAAAGGAGAACGGGAGGAACTTGCTGTTGCATGACGGACAAAACAAAACAGCAGAGCACCTACGCTAAGTGACCGAAATGAAAAATAAGCAAGGTTGGAGGAAAGATTATGGGAAACAGCACGTGTGTGTGTGTGTACAGTTTGAGAGTGATTACGTTTCCTACGTTTCCAATCTCAAAAAAATGAAACATTAGGGTCCATTGTGGTAGCTCGTGGACCCTGCAGAACCTCGCAAAATGTCAAAGGGGTGTTATACAACTTCGACACAAATATACAATGTAAAGCATAAAAAAACCCAAACACACAGGTTTGGTATTTTGGTTACGCATTATACTCTCGCAAAACTACGTTCCAAATCGCGAGGGTAATCACTGTGATGCAGCTCGTTTATAGGCAACCCTTGGAAGACTACGGCTACGTGGTGTTTATTGCGTGCTTGACCTGTTGCCACTATGTCTCAGAGTTGTATTGGACCGTTCTCGTTGAGAATTTTCTGAAATTAGGATTATTCACCATCAGGACAGATCTTCAGGACGGCCATTTCCCATCATCGTGCTCCCGGTACAATATACCGGACTTTGGACATTTTAAACATTCACTTACACTCACACTGAAAATATTGTATATAATTGTAAATATTGGTATCCGGTGCACTGCAGTGTCTATTATTTATACAATTCATGTGAGCTACTTCTGTGATTTGTTCGCAAGTCTGTTTTGAAGGTCTGTTCGTATCTGTGGAAATTCATAACTCAAATGTTCGGGAGCCAAAATGAAACAGAAAGATTACCTCACGATTACCTTCCCTGATCACCCACTGGATTACCTGAAGCTTCATCACCCAGATAAGAGTAATCTAGCAGCTGATTATCTTTATACAGTATGCAGTATGTTGGAGTTCGTAACTTATTAAAAAAAAACAAGCGAGTGAAAAAGGATGAACAAGCTAGCAAGCAGAGTAATGTGCAGAAGTTTACATTCACGGCATTTGGCAGACGCACTCATCCAGAGCGACATAAACAAAGTGTTTTATAAAAATGCTCAAGTTCCTGTCTAAAACACACATAATAAGAGTGACTCCCAGGCACTGGCACCCACCAACACAGCCTGAACTCACTCAAATAAACACCTAGGCTGCTGTCTCAATTTGATGTCAGAGAGAACTGAGATCTTTCCTTTTCATTGACATTATAGCATATCCAGGGCCTTGCTCAAGGGCCCAACACTTTGTGGTGGGGTTTGAACCTGGTGTAACCTAATCACAATAAACGATGATATAAAATATGATGCGCTTTATGCGTCATAAACTAATGTGCAGGTAATGTTAATCAACACTGACATTTTAAGCGTTCTAATTAATAGCCAACTAACTGTTCTATGGTTGAATTCCAAATACTGAAAAAAGGAAAACTAGTGCTCTATGTTGGGCGCACAATCGCTTGTTCCACACACCAAGTAGTGCCCTTATTCAGAGTTTAGAGAGGGATTTGAGATTCAGCCTTGTGTTAGAAGCTAGTTAGTACTGTAGCTCCAAACACAACCTGGATGGATCAGAGGCAACACAGAATTACTTAGAACCAATTACTAAGAAGAGGTGCGGTATAAGATGACGATGTCATCAGATGCGTTTTCTTGCTGAAAGTGCTTTCGTGATTTTGAATGTGGGTTGTGGCACTGGCATCTGGAAAGCAGGATCCCATTTGCCATCCAGAAGTGTGTGGGACCATGGGGACAGACGTCATGACATCTGCAAAAAATGAATAGGATTTCGAAACGTGATGGGAATGAGCCTGATGCAGCTGCCTAATGGGAGATATGGCATTTTGGCAGGGGAGGCATCTAAGAGTCAATCTAGCTGGCAGACTAGTTATTATATAAACTGAGTGGTTCGGAGTATACGTGTCATTATGGTTAGAAGCTACATTATTGTCGTGTTACAATAAACTGTCGCAGCTGCACCCGTGGTTTAAACCAAATATCTAAAAGACTTTAAAACACAGGAGAGCAAAGTTCCAGAATAAATGTAAAAAAACTGGGAAAAGATTATTTTATACACTATATCGCCATTTTCATACCAGGCTGTCATGATTAGTTGGCCACTTTAGAAACCTACCTACCAATCAAAAGGCGTTTTATTTGGAAACAAATAAGGAATTAAATAAAACAGAAAAAAGCTCTTGTTAGTGTACCTTTGACAGGATGAAATTGGCTTTTAATTACACTTTATTCTATAATTATAGATAATAATTCTTTGACATCTAATATATTAATATTTGGTTGAGCCTGTATGCTGCCCTTAATGCTTTATTAGCTAACGTAAAAAATCAGGGCATTATGGTCTTTACCACTTGTACTGTAGGAGGCCTGTCACCAAGAGTCCACCGTCATGTTTGGTCTTCAACAGTTTTGGTGAATAAAGGAATAACAATGAAATCAGGACATATTTAATACATAAATCATTTATTTATTGCAATTAATCTTCACATGCTTGAAATCATTTGTATTAAGTATTGCACACTTACATTATTAAGCTCTTATTTAATGCTTAAATACATTCTGAAACAGCAGTAGAAAAGCTCTCAACATGCAATCTAGAGATCGTTTGGATCCCAGTGATGCCACAACTATTTGAGGCCGAGACTCATGGGGCAACTGGTTTGAGTGGCCCGAATGTGTGGCATCACGTGCTGTACCTCCTGTGTTTGATGTCAGGAGTCTTAAAATAAGGTCTCAATGAGTACATCACACTCTAATTGGCCAATATGGCTTTATGGTTATGGTTTTATCGCTTGTTGTGGCTTTGGCATGCATATACAGCGCGTTTTTGTGTGTTCATGTAGCCAAAGAGATTTTTTTTTAAGAAGAAAGGAGAATTAATTTTTTTCTTCTAAATATCCATATACATCTAGACTTGGCCTTAAATCATAGGCACTCAAGCTACCTAAAGACCTAAAAAGATGTGAAAGAAATGTTAGAGGAAGCAGTGTATCCAGATCATTACTCCACTTGTTCTAAAAAGTTTTACCTTCTCCACTGATTCACAGCATGGCAAGGCTAAAAAGCACAACGAAACAGCGGTCTTCTAGCTCTTGTAATGTCTGAATACTTTAGGATATCATACAATAGGATATCAACAAGAACATCCCCTGACAAACTGTTGGAACGATCCCATAATGCAGCATGATCTGATGCCGATTCCTAAGCCCTTAATCCTGAATTTCACTTTATACTCACTAGGTGTTTGCCTAAACCAGAGGAAGCTTACTTCTTTCACCCCCATTTTTTTTCTTTCATGGCTCGTTACTGTAAAGATTCAGTATCTGCTGTTCTTCTAATGTAACCTCCTTATTTAAAGTAAGCAGGCTAAGAGTAATCCCCGCTTATGGGAAGCTATGGGAAAATGAGCAGCCCGGGCTAACCTACTGAGAGAGACTGACTAGTAAAGTAAGTAACTGTAAAGTAAGGAAAAAACGGCTCTTTCTCTTTCGAGAATTAAGTCAAAGGTCCTACACAAGCAGAAACATTCTTTCACTCCCTCTAACAACCCTGTACAAGCCAAAGCCAAAGACACGCACCCTTCTCTTTACTGGCTTCTAGCTAACAGAGGGCTTTCATTTACTGCCACGACATACTGTAATGATTTTATGATGCCGTACAGACCAAAGAAATCTAAATTAGCTTAAATGTCAGCTCACTTATAGAAACGCTGTCAAAAGACACATATGCTTTCAGTCTTGTTGCAGGCACTGAATAATGCCTTAAAGTTCACATTGTTTCCATTATATTTTAACTGTATAAAGACTCATATGTCTTGACACTTAATGGTGATTTGGGCTTTCAAATCTCAACGGAAAGGACTGCAATACATCTTTAACACAAGTGTCAGTAGCTATGTAGGTTACATAATTTATTTTTTATTTTTTATTTTATTTAAAACCTGCACTGATGGCCCAAAAAAGAAAAAGTTAAACATTTAAATGTTAAAATTGAAATAAACAGATATTTAAGAGCCTTTGATTGGATCATTGCAGTGATTAATATGTTTCAGCAGGCATTTCGTAAACAACCATATCAGTTGACGTATCCCATGGTCATGGAAAAGATGTTATTAAAGGGTCAGAAGGGTCAAATTATTGTCATTTAACAAGCAAAGAAAATATTAAAATCTGAAAGGACTGAGCTGAACAGATGTAGGAAAGCACTTAAACGCTTAATGAAGTTGCAACTGTAGAAATGACAAGCCATGTTTAAGAGTGAAAGTAAAAGCATTTCTATGTACATCATGTAACTAGAACTCAACAGCTGTATGGCTATAAAACAAACACTTTTGGTGAGACTAATCTGAAAAAAAAAAAAAAGACTTCAATTTGCTAGGGAGCATAATTTTTTTTTCTTCTGATGAGTGCAGTACAGTATATCCTATTCCAGAGGAGTGTGTGTGTGTCAGGGTAATAAGGGAAGCACATCAAGCGATGCACCCATCATACACAGAGCCCAAAGTACAAGCCTATGGAGGCAGAGTTATGAGCTGAGGTTGCTTCAACTGGTCACGTCCAGACTCGGCAATGTCATGTGGCAATAAAATTAAGTCAGCTGACTACCTGAGTGTACTGAATGACCAGGTTATCACATCAGTGGAGTTTATTTCTTCAATGCATTGGGATATTCCAGGATAACAGGCTCAGATTGTAAAATGGCAGTTCTGGGAGGATGAGGAATTATTTGGACTCATGAATGGCAAAACAACGCACACCATAATCAAAGCTAAAGGTGGTCAAACTAAATATTTGAGTGTGCAATGCATTGTATGTTTTTCAGCATCCATTGTCTATGCTGCTTTATCCTGTATACAGGGTTGTGGGGGGCCTAGAACCTATTTCAGGAGGACTTATGGCATGGGACAGGGTACACCATGGTCAATTTGCTAATGGTGGACAATGGTGCCAATCCATCACAAGGCGCACGCACACACGCACACAAACACGCACGCTACAGCCAATTTGGGAACACCAATTAGCCTAATCTGTAACCTAAACAGGCACGGAAACAAGAGCTAAAATATTCAAGTTCAATACAATATTCAAGCGTTTTACTTACATTTTCACACTGACTTTAAACACTGATAATTATGTCAGTAAAGATAATCCCTTTATCTCTATGCCTGTTGCGCCTACCCAAGTAAACCACCCTTTCTCTTTTTTTCTCTAGTCTGAAACAATGAATCAGGGCTAACATTAGGAAAGATTTTGTGATAAGAGCGCTACATGATATTAATAACTGTATAACGCTAAAAAGCATCACTGCTTGCTAACGTTCAGAGAACTCAAGCCCACATCTGGCCAACATTCGTCCCTCCCAAAATACTACGATATAGATTTAACAATCCCTGAAGTAAGCCTGTTGAGCATTTTTTAATTCCTCCATGTTGCACGTTTCATTTATTTACAGGTTTTACTTGAAAGGTCATCATCACACAGGGCAATATGTCCACATTATAAGTTGTAAAGTTACCAGACTGTACTTCTGTTCTTGGTCAGGCTTTTAAAGCCTCCTTCTCTTTGGTGCTTTTATATGGCTCTAGAAAGAACTGCTTCTCATTAGGTTTAAGCCTGGTGTCCCTCTGTACAACAGAGGGAATTTGACAGGATTTCTGACTAGTCAGGCATTGATTCAGCACAGCTCCGCCACCTTCAATCCATGCCGTCCTGTGATCCACATTGGTCTCTGCTAAGACTTAAAGCTAAAACACTGGATTAGCGAATCTATACATAATGGCCACCGTTTAGCAATCTTTTAATAAAGTTGCATTTAAATGATTACGCAAGTCAAATTTACAGACGTTTCATGAAAGATGACTGTCTTTGTACGCGCATTTGTATATGGGTCAACTTTAAGTGCGAAGTGCGTTCTCAACACAGCTAATTTGCATTCAGCTAATCAGCATTCACTGAGTCAAGGCCTTGAAGCACATACTGCCTACTAAACAGCCGCAAAGTTGGAAATGCAGAAGTGGAGATTATTTGCACTCACTTCTACGGCAAAAAAATCGTTTTTAATATTTAATATACTTCAAAATATTTTAGATATCTTTATTAGTTTAGCAGCATCTGAAAAGGTCAAACTCTAGAAAGGAATCACATAAAAGGTTAATTAGGTATGAATTAGGTTAGGTGATAAGAAAAAAAAAATCTTCACTGTATTCAGGTGATCACGGACACCAAATGCCCCGCGCTTCCATTTTTAATTAGATTTAAGCGTCGCGGGCGATGAGCTGGAAGTGTTGCGCAGCATTAAATGATGCTGCTGCAAATGGAATCGATTTAAAACATCTTTCATCCTCCCAAAAAAAAAATCATACCAGATTTTAAACATTTTTTCCTCCTCATAAACATGCACTAAATCTTCTGTGTGGTTAGGCATTTGTTTATAGCTTACAGCTATGGGCAAACAGTTCAGCACATCCTCCCTTTATAGAGCAGAATTTCTGTTTTTTAAGCCCCGGACCTAGTGAACTAGCATGAGGATGTGTTTTTGATAAAACTACAAAAGGACTTAGTCAAGTTGCTCTGGATATGGGTGTCCGATAAATACTGAAATTCTAATAAAAATAAGCAGTATTAGCTTGACAGGCAGCATGGTTGCTTAGTGGTTAGCACTGTGGCCTTGCACCGCCGGGGTCCAGGTTCGGGTCTTGGAGTGTGCATCTTCTCCCCGGGCTTGGTGGGTTTCCTAGGGTACTCCAGTTTCCTCCCACAGTCCAAAGACATGCAGATTAGATCAATTGGCCTTCCCAAGGAGCCCCTAGTGTGTGTATGCGTTTGTGGCACACTGTCCAGGGTGCATCCCCCCATGACCATGTACAGGATTAGTGGTATAGAAGATAAATGAACATTAGTGAATTCATATTATTTTATAAAAATTCAATAATCCATCAACCAAGTCTGTTTCATTTGTTGTCATCCTATGCATAAACTGACATACTCAGAAGAATTACTTGGATATTAATATTTCATAAATACTTCTATGAACAATTTAAGAATAAATCATATAATATCCAGCTTGATAAACGAGACTATTAACTTTCATAACATTACTAGTTACATTTGATGAATTTTTGGTTCTTATTTTTGTTCTTTCTCAAAATGATCCTTATATTATACATTAAACTCTGTTAAGGGGAGGGGGGGGGGGGGGGCTACGTCAACCTAAACACCATCAGGAAGTTCAAAAGCATACTGTATGTTAATGACGGTTTGCAAAATTGGTTTACTGGACAGTTAATGGCTTGCTCAATTAACGTGTAACAACCACTCTGCCTCTGACTTTACAGACTTTTTTGTTCGCATTTGCCCCCTCCCTCTGATTCTGAACTTCACTTCTGCTTTCTGAATGCAGGGAATGGTCATACAGCTTAAATGCATAAGGGAATGGTCATACATGCTCCTGGAAATTTCATGCTGTTTATAATTATCAGAAAAAAAGAGTCAAAAAGGGTACCGTGCTGTGTCCTCCAATTTCTATAATGTGTGCAATAATGTATAATTTTTGCTGCATTCTCTGTTGTTTTGTGTCGTACACTGACAAGTAAGGGTGGTTATTTAAAACAGCAGTGAAAGGTGAAGATCTCTACAGACAAAGTTTTCGCAAAATGCCAAATATGTGCAACGATTTTAGTTGGCACCACTGTTAATTCTTCTGTATTTATTTATTTTTTAAAAAGGGATTTAAAAAAAGCAAAAATCACAGAGCAATATACCTCTGCAGCAACAGATCCTAGGTTACTTAAGAAATATAACATTAGGGCACATTATCAGCAACAAAGGATTAATGAAAAATGAATTCATAGATATCCACTTTATCACACTCAGGGTCACATAATCACAGCAAGGGTCAAATCAGGGAGGAGGGAGAAAAACCAAAGAATGTGGATGAAGACTACATGTAAAAAGTTCATGCAGACAGTAATTAAAGTTCAGGATTGAACAAGGGGCCCTGGCGCTAAGAGGATACAATTCTGTTTGCTATGACACAATTGGTGCATTTACCCAAATATTCCACTGATTATGCGAATAATAGCTCAATCGAAAATAAATCCGGTAAAAACATTAATGGAAAAAGTTTGACCTGATCCAGCCCAATCTGAATGAATTTTGAATCGTAATGAAAGGAATGGGGTAAACCTTTGATGATCCATTCATTAGGGTAAACATTAACCATGTAAACACTTGATCCGACCGTTTCTCTTTTGTTGGAATAAATATATTCTTTTTGCGCATATTTGCCCAACATGGGGGTAAGATTAGGTGATATGATGAGCTTCAGGGGAACAACTCTTAACTTTTATCTATTGGATCTCTGGCTGAGAAAAGGGCACTGATTGGATCCCGATTTTATATGACCCCCAATTCCACAGGATGCAGGATTTATCAGTAAAGATGAGAAGCCTAAACCTAACCTCAAAGTGGGAGAAAAATTACACATTCTTCTTCTTCTTACCGTTCTTCTGGTAGATTTCCAACAGATTAAACGCTTCACAAGAGATGGAACTACTTTGCACATGTCAAAAAGTTATATTCTGATTAAATGTAATTGCGCCTCTTGTCAGATCAGCGTCAGCTCGGGCGGAAAATAAATCAAATGATGAACAGGATGACCTAAAACACTGTAATTATTAAAAGACACAAAGATTTCACCTTACTATTATAATTGCTTATGATAATGGCACATGTTTGCAAATATATCACATAGGGAGGTGGCATGGTGGTAACACTGTCACCTAGCATCTCCAGGACCTGTGTTCGATTCCCGTCTCGGGTTTGCATGTTCTCCTTGTGCTTGGTGGGTTTTCTCTTTCTCGGTTTCTTTTATGTATGTGCACCCACCTCGTGCCTTAAGTCTCCTGGGATACGCTCTCTGCTCCCTCCGACCCTGTGTATACAGGATAATATAGCTATAGAAGATGAGTGAGTGAGTGAGTGAGTGATCACCTAGGCAGGCTAGTTTGCCTTTGTTCCTGTTATTAAATACTGTAAGTACTGTGTTGTATTGCCTTTTCCCCCCTTCCTTTGTATTTATAATTGTAAAAATAATTTATATATATCTTATCTTAAATTACACATATTAGAATGAGTATGCAACCATACTGTTAAATATTTACTGCATACTTATATAATTTTATATTTAACAGCATAATTATTCAAAATTGCCCATCACCTCTAATTAACTAAAAAAAATCAATAATTACTCTAAATAAAAGTAAACAAATAGATTTTTCATGGTAATACTGTACCATTAGCTGTACATGCTATTTTGTACTCCAAATACACACATAAAACTATATATATTAGTATCTATTTATTTATTAAATCATATTATTATATGAACCCAGAAATACTAGAGGAAAAAAGATCTCAAATGTAAAAATGGCAAGAAATGGCAGCACTGTCAGCATGGTCTGTGCATTCTGGCTCTGACAGTTCCTCACCTTCAGCTCAAGCTTATAATTGGTCTCAGCCAGCCCCTGGGACTGTTTAATGCCACTCGCGCGGTTATTTTTGCTTGTAACTGCACGTGATAAGTTCTAATGAGTAACTTTCTGCTTCCCAATATCTTTTTTGAAAGAAGTAGCTTACTATTGACTAATTGAAGCATGCTCATGCTAATGAACTTTGTATTACTTGGTACCACAAGCTTCATATCTGTCTGCTCGCTCAAATCCAGAAAAAAAAAGTGTGCAAGTGAACCATTAGGCCTTCTAGGAAAAAGAAAATCTGCTTATCTGTCCATACTAAAATAAAACATGGGAACCCAGGATGTACTTATTTTCAGGTGACCACACAGCAGCACTAACATCATCACAAAATTCTGGAGGAAAATACTACAGATGAGGATATTATTTCTCAGAATTTTTTTTTGTTTTTATTATATGTATTTTTTATGCTCCAAGTATAAAAAACATCTTGGTGGCCATGACCCTGTTGCTGGTTCACCAATTGTCCTTCCTATACCAGGAACACCCCACAAGACACGCCATTTTGGAAATGCACTGGTCGATTTGTTTAACCATCACAATTTGGTCATTGTCCAAGTCGCTCATATCCTTACACTTGTGCATTTTTCCTACTTCCGACACATCAGCTTTAAAAACTGACTGTTCACTTGCTGCTTAATGTATTCCACCCGTCACAGGTGAATAAATGAAAGAAATCATATCTATAGAAATGATGATAGAAGTGTTTCAATATAAAGGTGTGAAAATCTGAATATCTGAAAATATATCATCACCTTCTGAACAAATACGATTTGAGAATTCAATAATGCTGTGATTGTTTTTTTTTAATTTTTTATTTGGTTCCAAATCAACAGGCTTAGGGCTCTTCTGAATTGAATTTTCAGAGCAGTCTTTTCCCCTATAGTTGAAGGCAATGCAATGGTGTTTGGTATTACAGATAGCATTAGCTTTACTTCCAGTTAAGTAATTGGACCTTATAACCAGGTGTAAATTGATGTCTGAGCTTTAAGTCTACATGAGACTTACAGTATGGGACTGTTCTTACAACACCTACTGCTGAAAACAAAACCAGACCTTTTGAGTGTTAGGACCGGTTGTTAACAGACAGATATCTAATCAATACTGGTGACTGACCCTGTGACGGGTGCTTTCCTGCCCCATAGCTAGCCGACTTTAGATTTTTGGATGGATCCACTGTTTGAATTTTAAGCATCTGCTGCATTTACTGTGATTCAGTATATTGCACTCGCGCTACCGCTCCTGTACATGTTTATTCTAGTAGTTCAAGAGGGAACTGTCCACTACTAGACACTACATTGATCGTGGATGGCAGATGGACAGATTTTTAAAAGGAATCATGAAATGTGCTTATATGCTTGGGCAGCCCGCCCAAGTATGCTTAATGTGTGGGAAACAAAACATATACAAAACACACACACATTATATATATATTATATTATATATATGAATATTTGTTACGCACATTTTCTAATTCTCTGTTGTCAAAAATTTTTTTTTGCCTATTTTGTGCCCTTTATCCCTTTGATGTACACACAGACGATCAATGACAGGCCTCTCAATATGCAGATTTTTCCGGACATGCCAGCAGACGTGGTGTCTATAATGCACTAAATTAGGGATGTCTGTGTTTCCACTCTGCAACAAACATCATCTTGTTAATATGCAAAATACTTTCAAGATCATCCATGCTTTAGCTTTTAAATTTAATTTGGAACTGAAGGGAAAAAGAGATGAAACAGGAGGAAAAATCAATGCTGTGATGCATAAACATGAAATAAAGTGGGGGGAGGAGGGGGAAAGTCAAAGTTATCAATATTTTTTTTACTCTTTTCATGCCTTATCCATGATGCACCCTCACACTTCCACAGAATTTCATTAAAACAATCCCAATAAAAGGGGTTTCTTGGTATGGTAGCTCACTTGTTTTTTTTTTTTTTGAGTCTGAAGACAAGATTCAGTGCCAAAAAATATGATCAAATGAAACAGTGCTGCTGAGGATGTTCAGACTGGAACAATTTTGAACTTCTTGTCACTCACCGCCTCCTGTCTCTATCATGCCTCTTTGTCTGTCTCTGACTGTAGCTGGAGAGGTATCTGATCCTCTTTAAACAGGATCAGCTGGTGGCTGGTGACCCTGGCAGCAGCAATGTAGAAGTGAGCTAGGCCGTGCCTTTTCCCTCCTCTCCAGCGCGCGCCTCATTAGCGTGGATTTTACGCCCTAATCTGCGCAATAAGGATGAAGTCATAGCAGTTATCTGTGCTGGCCAATTCTTCTTGCGGTAATCTCTTCTGCTACAGCCCTGTTCTCTCGTTCTTCCTGCCTCTCCATAGCATTACGCACAATGCTTGACAAGCCTAAAATCTAAGCTCTCCCGACAAACCCACAAAGCACAGCCACATCAAATGTCAAAATTCTATGGCCATGAAAAATCTGGGAGAAAATGTAATATTGAATTACGCCGATTCTTTACGAAGAGGCTTCTCCCGAATCATGGATGTTGAGCGGATGCCTGCTCCGAAACGAGAGCAAGAGTGAATATTTTCCCATTAATTTTTCTTTCGAAATAATTGAGGGAGGAACTTAAAAGGAGGAGAACAAGTGTTGGGAGTGGGGAGGGCATCAGGGTTAGCTTT
The DNA here is from genome assembly GCA_011419295.1 of Clarias macrocephalus. Taxonomy (NCBI): domain Eukaryota; kingdom Metazoa; phylum Chordata; class Actinopteri; order Siluriformes; family Clariidae; genus Clarias; species Clarias macrocephalus. Next base: position 52,817 of record JAAGKR010000346.1, read on the forward strand.
TAACTTAGCATTTTTATTGACTCCGAGAAAACAAAATAAGAGAGCCTCACTAAGAGCGTGCACTCGGCAATAGCCATTCAGGCCTTTGGAGGCCCATTGTAGCACTTTGAAGGGCCTGAAAGGAAACCCCACTGGTGGAAATCCAGTGGAACATCTCCACAACAGAGCACAACTGTTCCCTTCTGCATGAATGGGAGGCAGATAAAAGACGAGATGGACTTCTAAAGTACAGCCAAAAACAAAGGCAACAAAAGTGCTGATCATGAGGGAATGACACAACTCGCTGCGGAGAAAAAGAGCCGCGAGACAATGGCACTCACAGCCAAGTGACACACTGAAGAATCGAAAAATCTACACAAGAAGAGTCCCCTCCCTCCACTCGCTCCCTCCACAGCACTGCCTGAAGAAGAAGAAGAAAAAATAAAAGACGGTACAGAATTACTGTAGACTTTAAATGTTTTATAAAAAGAATTGATATTTGAAAAATACTAGGGAGGGAGAAAGACTGATCCTAAAGGGCTGAGATCCAAATAGAACCAAATTTTCCAGGGACACTTAGGATGACAGGAAGAAGCTGAAAGGAAGCAAGACAGACTGGGTAAGAGCGAGCGGAAACGTGCTCCTGTCCCAAATCAATCTGTAGAAGGTGACAGTGGATCACTGGTATCCCCACACATAAGCAGCGCTACAGTGTCGCCACTCAACACCCACTTCTCCCGCCTGCTCCCATCTTCTTCAGCTCGACTTCTCAAGTGCCTCTTTGTGCACTCACACAATTAGCTCCTAAACCCTCGAGTAACATTTCCCCACCTCTTTACTCCTCAATTCAACATGTGCTTGACTCTTAAAGAGACTTTCGCCTCTATGCGGCTCAGACACGCATCACGAGTCCGAATGGAGCTTAAAGTGTAATTATTAATTGTAGGACTCGGATTGTTATTCTAGGCGCTCACATAGCACGGAGAACGCCTCCCATCACTCGGATTTTCGGGGGAAAAAAAAAAAAAAAAAAAAACTGTCTCGCAGTTTACTGGAGTCAGTGCGCGTCGTCCATTCTAATGGGTGGAAGGGCTTCATTTACAGTTAAATCATGCCACCTTGAAGAATGAGCGCAGACGAGGAGGGGCAGGGGAGCTGGAAAAAAAAAAAAAAAGAAGAGATTTGTTTGACATGTTTTTATAAAACCTCTCCAAATGATGCCCCCCGCCACCCTCCCAGCCCAAGTGCCGACATTTTCATGCCCCATGACACGTTCGCCCAGATTAACTAGTGATATGCATACAAAAAGCATGGAGATATTTTCACTTTCATGATTGGTGCATGTTGGATTGGTGAAAAGCTGAAAGGAAACAAACAAACGAAAAAAGAGCAAAACTAACAAAGCGCAAGTCATTCAGTGAAAAAGCGAGTATCGAATCGTTCCTGTGCTCCTTGGCGTGGTTCTGCACGGCGGTGAATGTCACCATAGCAAATGATAATTATCAGAAACATGCTCATCCACATGATAATTAAACTAACATGTAATTCCTCATTTACAGTGCATTACCCCAGGAGCCCAGTGCCTGCAATGTGACATGAATAAAATTAATGTAAATCCAATTATCTTTCCCTAATAACGTAATGATAGATACTAAACAGTCACAATTACAATCAGCCTCCGAAACGCAAACTCCCTGATGCTTTGTTCTCTACGGTTTCCAGCAAATCTTCGGCACTTGAAATGTGTTACGGTGTTATAAAAATACGTTCCCAAGTGTGAGAGTATCCTAACTTGTGACTCCCAGGCTATAGCACGCAGCAGAAGGGGCCTGTCAGGCTGCTTAGTTAAAGGCTACAAAGCGCCCCGAGCCGTGAGCCGAGGTCGTTTTTAACCCTCTCTTTCTTTCCTTCCTTCACTTTAGCTGATAAATGGATCGACGCTGTAATTGATTAGCGAGAAGTTGAGAATTAAACCGGAGTTCAGCGCTAATAATGGCCTCTTGACAATAGCAGCCGGCGTAAAATGTAAAACGATAGCCTGCAGCCAGGTCGCCGTGAAAGCCGAGCGGCTCGAGCCGCTCTCGGGAGCCGCGCGCTTCTTGATAATGCTGTCAGTTAAACTGACGGGAGCCATTATGGACGCGGCCTGTCAACCCACCTTCATAAAACAACCCGTAAAAACAGCAAATAACAGGCTTATGACTTCATTATCTCGAATCGTGGCCCAGACGCCAGGCTTGTTCTGGGTAGGTGTGGAGTTTTTCCATTAGCTTAGTTCAGCCTTCAGGATTAATGTGGTGAGGGGGAAAAGGATGCCAGTTCCCTCTCTAAACAATTATTATTATTATAATTTTTTTTAATCAGGCTACATAAAAAAAAAGAAACACCTCACCATGTTCACAATCATTATTCCGGATATTATTAATTATCCCATGTTGCCTTGTCTATAGTTACAAGACATGTACCAGGGGCCCCAAATGTTAGCGTAAAAGGTCCTCGTAGTTGCCAGAAGGAGAAACAGGGAGTAGAAGAACAAGCAGAGAGAGGTGACGGGGAAGGAAAAAAACAACAAAACAAAACATAGGCCACTAATAAATGCTCCAATGGAATTATTTAAGAGTTACCGCCACAGAACTGCACAATGTCCGGGGTGGCCAGGGGACAGATGGAGGCTGCATCTGGGAGAGGAAACCTTTTGCCACAGCACCGCGCTTGATGAGCCACAGCTTTTATTTATTTCATGCAAATAGATCCAGGCTTTAAACAAACCTGACAGCGGGGTTGCGAGGTGTCCGGTGTTTGGAAAGGCTGAGCATTTCTGCCCTGCTTTTTAGAGAATTTGTAGCATCCCGCAGTGCACAGCCGAACAGAGGTTTGTACTGTAAGGTGATTTTGGAGCTGAAAGATGCAGGTGTGCTCCGGGGTGTGCGCTGCCCTCTGTTTGCCTCCAGCATTCCGTTACAACTTGGAGAACCGCCGACCTTTCCGTCGACGTCTTCGGAATTCGGATTCGCCCTCATGTTTGGTCTCCTTCTTTACTTTTATAACCTGGTTTCATTGCGCAGACTAGCACCTGAACATGTGCTGAAAATGTGTGCGCCATATTTTTATAAAGCCACGCATGAAATAAGACGTAAAGGGAGAGAGAGCGTAACTGGTCGAGACGGCCCTGGTGGAGACGATGCACTTGATGATTGCTTCTGCCTGAGACAAACATGCAGGACAATCATTTAGCTGCCAGTCGGATTTGAGTCGGGCTGTTAGTGTTGGTTGAGCATTTGGGGGGTTAGGAAGGAGGAGCGGAGTGACACAGAACTGGTCTATAGAGAGTAGTGATTAGGAGGGCTGACTGATTAGCGTTTGTTTTAGACAGCAGTGCTAAGATTGACGGGCAACCACTGGGAGCTTTACTACCGTCTAGCCAGCACACACAGAAATGCCCACTAAAGGTATTAAGTCAAGCATATAGTTTTAGTCAGTGGTTGCGTTGGAAAAGCTGCAAGCCAATCTCAGCTGATTTGGTTGACGTCCAGAGAGATTTGAAAGCACCACTCCACCTCTCCATCTTTCTAAAAAACAGGTAGGGTGCAACAGAATTTCTCCTGAACAGACACAGGAGCTGGACAGAGACGCATCCTATTGCAAAAGCTGTTTAATATGATAATATTTTACAACACGGATGTTACACCATAAAACAGCCATCTATTCTTTATTAAGTGCTGACAATCCATCTACAGTACCTATTTGGTGCCCATCTATACTCTTAAAAAAAAAAAAAAAGAATGGCACTGAGAAGAAATTCATTCAGTAACATTAAGACATCAGAGGGCTTTTTTTGGTCAGAGGTACACTGTCAAGACAGAAAAGATGGATTGTTTTGCCGCACCAGAGGTGGCGGAGGCCCAGCAGAAGGAGAATATGTTTCAAGCAGGCTTTGGCTATAGTATTCAGGAGAGCAAAATGAAACAGGGTGTAGCAAACGGAACAGAAGGAACACACACATGCACGCACGCGCGCACACATTCGAGACCGCAAACTGCCATTTTTGGACCAACACTGCACCCACTGAAGACAGATGGGTCGGGTGGAAACATGGGTAGGATATCCAAACCGGCCTTCGGATTTGCTCAGAAAGACAACGCGCTCGTTCGATTTCCGCTCCGAACAGCATGTTTATGTGACGGAGCACTCCGATTTTTTGGACACGGCTCCCTCCCTAATCCTAGACATGTCCCAAAAGCTGTCGCCAAACGGCCTGGTTGGCGTAACATGCCCTCCAGTGGTACGATAAAAGCATTGCAAGTGTTTTTGTACAAAAGGTACTGAACACCTACTGTCATGAAAAAAAATGAGTTGGGAGAGAGTGAGTGTCAAGTGGAAGCTAGCCATATAGAACAGTGCTTACTGACAGATACGCAGAAATAATTAAACAGATCGAAATGGAGAAGGCGGGGGAGGCAGAAATATTTACCCGAACTAGAGAGAAATGTTACAGCCGGTGACCTTAATAAAGTCTCAGGTAGGCAGCAAACGCCTGATCTAAATGAGAGGTCTCCCCTTAATAAGTGTCCAGAGACCAGTCATGGCTTCCCCACACACTATAAGCCCAGGAAGGGGAAAAAAAAAAAAAGCCTTGGGTTTCTGGCATCCTTAAACAAACTGCTAATGACCTGAGGGCAGATTTGGCCATTTACAAAACCAGGTGGGTCTCAGCATTTCTCCTACATAGGCATTTCCACCAGATGTGTAGTAATAATAATAATAATAATAATAATAATAGAAGCTCATCATAAGGGCATCGTCAATCATACAATACAGAGGTGCAATTCACTAGTGGATGTTCATCAGGACAGCTGCAGTAATGTTTATTATGGGATGGATCAGACACCACAAATGATTTGCCATTAAAAAAAAAAATCTTTGAAATAAAAGGAGTCTCAATCTCTTGCCTAGTAATCTCAAAGCTTGACTGACCTTTATATAGCATTTTATTCCCGCCAGAGTGAGTGAGTGAGTGAGACACCCTGCAGAGGCAGTAGTACCGTAGCTGTAGAGCAGTCGTGGCTGCCCCACCTCCTCCAGCTTGGCCCAAATCCTTTAATTAATACTGGCTTAGGGCCGATTGCTCCTGACACTACAGGGAGTTTCCTGAGGCCCAACCTACCCTGGCCCACAACACGGGCACTAAATCTACCTACCTGCGCGCACACACACACACACACACACACACACACACACACACACACACACACACACACTCACTCTCGTTTAAAGGCGAGAATTAAAATCCTCCACCATGCTTTGGTCTTGGAATGTCCCTTGGAACATTTGGAGCAAAACACAAAATGTACCGACGTCACATCTGTTTCATTCTTAAATTCATTCTCAGTAAAAAATCAAAAACAACATCAAAAACATTATACAGAATAACACCAGATGATTTTTTTTTTTGTCTGAGCCACTTACAGATTTGCTTTGTGGGAATTCACTCAGGAACTTTGCGGTAGCAGCCGACCTTAATAACTACCATCTATCACCAGTGCATTTGACCCAGGGCAATGTGAGGTGAGCTGTGGTGAGGTAAGTACAGGATGAAGCACAGCAGTGCAGGACGCGCCACATAGAGCGAACACATGTGTCAGACAACCAGTGCAACGCATGTGTCATTCCAACATGCAGCCACTGCATTAAATAGCATGCATGCGTCCTGCCACCGAGGGGAACACACATTCTGAACAAACGGGAGCATGCCGCATCAGAACCTTTTCTTTCTTTTTTATTTGAAATTTGACAGTTTGAGCTGATTTATTATTATTTTGATCACACCTCTGGCAGAAGAGTATCTTTTTTTTTCTTCCCCATGTAGCTCTCAACGGTAAAGGCTGTGCTACTGGTTAGTGTTGGTACATGAATAAAATGAACAGTTCCTCTATGTTTAATTAAGACTCAGCCTCTGGTGCGATTTGAAATTAAAATTTAAAATCAATCTACACAAAGATAAACAGACAGAGAGAAAAGCAAGGTGAGCAAGCGCGAGAGAGAAAGAGAGAGAGAGAGAGAGAGAGAGAGAGAGAGAGTGTGTGTGTGTGTGGGGGGGGGGGGGGGGAGGCATGAGGTGGGGAGGGCAGCTTGTTTGTTTGTGTGCCTCTGGCTAATAAATTGAGTAAAGTGCCAAGTGGATGCAAATAGCAGGGCTAACACCTACAGACGGTGAAGTGTAAATCTCAGAGTATCTGTGGAAACGGAGCGGAAATCTAACAGCCTTGGGTCAGCGTTTATACAATCTCACCCTCAGGTGAAATGCGCGTACCCAAACAATCAACTTTTAATACATTAACTAAAGCCAACAGTATACACTATAATCAAGTGCAGTTCTCAATTTATATAGATAACCAGGCCTTACAAACTATGTGGAGAATATAAATAAAATTAAAAAATCTGTATATTATCTATCATTTTATATATTAAATATTAGTCATATAGTCATTTTATAAACTACATTTTTTTTCAGATTGTGCTACAAATTTAAAACCTTTATATTTAAAATTTCTACAAAATTTGAGTTTTATTTAAAAGTCTAATTAGATTTATCTTGTTCTGCATTACTGCCTTATAGCTTCATCTTTGTCCATTTGTTGTTGCTGGCAGCACAAGATTAAGCCTTCTCCACTGTATTGTCATATCTAGCACCTTTAAACTATGGATGAGCAGCCCAGATAACTGGTGTCATATGCCAACATTTTTATATATAAACAGGCTTAGAAGATAATTTGATCCTCCAATTTTGCTCCTACAGTGACTCATGAGGGCGGCACGGTGGTTATCACTGTCGCCTTGCACCGCCAGGGTCCGGGTTCGATCCCCATCCAGGCTCGATTCCCGTCTCTGTGTGCATGGAGTTTGCATGTTCTACCCATGCTTGGTGGGTTTCCTCCGGGGACTCCGGTTTCCACCCACAGACCAAAGACATGTAGGTTAGGCTAATTGGCGTTCCCAAATTGGCCGTAGTGTGAGTATGTGTGTCTGTGCCCTGCGATGGATTGGCACCCTGTCCAGGATGTACCCTGGCTCCTGGCTCCTGGCTCCAGGTCCCCCCGTGACCCTGAATACAGGATGAAGTGGTATAGAAGATGAGTGAGTGAGTGACTCATGAGGCCTGCCAATGTGGGAATAATTCATAGCACCACCTGTAGGACTGAACAGAGAAGTATTTATTTATCTTCCACTCCTTTAAGTACGTTTCCAGGGTTGCAGTGGAGCCTGGAATCTATCCCTGGAGACTTGGGGCACAAGACAGTGTACACTCTGGACAGGGTGCCAATCCATAGCAGGATATACAGTACAGACCAAAAGTTTGGACACACCTTCTCATTCAAAGAGTTTTCTTTATTGTGTTCTTTATTGACGTCTCTGCTGCTAGAACTCTGACCTGCTCTCTGATCTGAGCTGCTGTTAACCTGCGATTTCTGAGGCTGGTGACTCGGATGAACTTATCCTCCTCAGCAGAGGTGACTCTTGGTCTTCCTTTCCTGGAGCGGTCCGCATGTGAGCCAGTTTCTTTGTAGCGCTTGATGCTTATTGTGACTGCACTTGGGGACACTTTCAAAGTTTTCCCAATTTTTCGGACTGACTGACCTTCATTTCTTAAAGTAATGATGGCCACTCGTTTTTCTTTACTTAGCTGCTTTTTTCTTGCCATAATACAAATTCAAACTCTTTGAATGAGAAGGTGTGTCCAAACTTTTGGTCTGTACTGTACACATACACACACAACAGGCAATTTGGGAGCACCAATTAACGTAATCTGCTAACCACTGCGCCACCATGTCACCCACAATTGCAAACATGTATTAAAAAAATAATAATAATAATTTTAAAAAATTATTTTGGAGTCCGTGAGGATATATGAATTGGCAAAGAAAAAAAATATTGTGTCTTCACCCTGTCTCTAGTGAACAACATGAGTTATTTCGAATGAGTCTTTGTATGATATTATCTACAGTGATTTTCTGAGTACTGTAGGAACTAGACCTATACTTTCTCCCTTTAACTGTAGCCTTCACTCTTCTTAAGTGACAGCTTTACCACATCATCAAGTATTTCTGTGGCACAGATGATATTAGCTTTAACTTCAGTACAAACTGGAGTAATGTTAAACAACTCATGGAGTTTAGCTGGACAATCATTCTCCATTTTATAAGGTTGCTATAGGTAAAATCTGGATAACCTTATAATTTGACATTTATATATTTGACGAATGGCCTATAAAACTAACTCATAGTACTCACTGATATTAATACCAATCTTGATACTGAAATGAGTGACCGACTAAGTACTAAGCAATGACGGATATCATGGAACATTTTGTTCAGCTCTGTTTAAACTGGTTGCTGCTACAGCATGTGCTGCTGTGTTGCGTTAGCAATGAACTCCTGCTGAGTTTTGTTTAAGATGTTAAACAGGACTATATTTAATAGAGCACACAAGAGCACACCGAGCAACATAAGCAATAATGGTAATTCAAAATGACTACACCTTGACTCATGTGTCGACCCTGGTGGGCATGTAGGTCTCAGGGGCCACAGAACTAAATGGTAACACTTTCCATACTGTACATGCTCACATCACTGGTCCATGTTCACAAATATCTTAACATGCATGTGTTCCAGGTTATTTACAGTATACTGAGCGTGATCCTCATTCATTCTTACATCCATCCATTATTGATCCTGAAGGAAATTCATACTCTCTGTTAAAGAAACTGTCTACCCATAAGGTGTTTTATCAGGTTACATGGATTTCAGGAAGTTGCAGTGTTATCCCCTGTGGATTCTGTTTTTCTAAACAAAACACAGCATGAAGCCTGCATTAATTGTGAAATATCACCACATCACCCTTCTGTAATGTGCAACATACAGTACATTATGCTTGCTTCAAATACTATCGCAAGGTATCGAATGCATGAGTTGATGCAAGTTACCAGACCAATAGCCGACACCAGTATCTATCAAAATAATAGCTCTATAAAAATAAAACTGTTTTACTGTAGCATAGGACCAACTTTATAAACTTATATAAGGTTGTAGTTGCTTAAAATTATGGTATTGCTCCAAAAGAATTAACCTGGATTTTTAATAATCCTTAAAAATCATTCACTTTTTTTTCCCCCTCTTAGAACAACTATTGAATTTGTGATAGATTTTTTTTTTTAAACTAACCAGATTATACAAGGTATTTACACTCACCACCAGCTCATTTATAAATTTGTCCAATCAGCCAATTACGTGTCAGCAGCACAAAGCTTAAAGTTACGCAGATCCACATCAAAAGCTTGAGCTAACGTTCACATCAAATATCAGAATGGGGAATAAGTGCCCTCAGGCCCTCTGGCCACAGGGTGTTTTTTTGTTTTTGTTTTTTGCACCATTCTGTATAAACTCTATAGAATGTTGTGTGTGAAAAACCCAAGAGATCAACCGTTTCTGAAATACTCAAACCAGGCCATCTGGAACCAACAACCATGCCATAGTTGAAGTCACAGAGATCACATTATTTCCCCTTTTCGATGCTTGATGTAAACGTTATATGAACCTGCATCTGGATGACATAATGCATTGTACTGCTGCTTATGATGGGCTGACTGGATAACTGCATACATTAGCATAATACCAGTGTTTCTATTAAAGTGGACAGTGGCGGTACACGGGAAGCTCCATCAGGAACGTGGGAAAACAAAAATATTAATAGTTCCTGCAGATGGCTGTTTGCTTTCAAACATGGAAAAGTTAACTCCCAGTACTACTTTCATGAGCTTCATGCTTGTTATAGAATATCAAGTTGAAGCATTGGCTCATCACTCCATGATATCATCAGTAATGATGAAAGGTTCATGCTATAGATGCAGTACATCAAAAAAGAGATTAGAGCTGGCCAGCTTAATTCAGTCAATTTTTATCCACGTCCTTATCCATGGTTTAGCTAAACAGACAAAGGACGCGTGGAAAGTTCAGAGGTAGAAGAACAGGACTGCTTTGAAGCGTGGCATAGCATAGCAGGGCAAGTACCACCCAATATCGCCCTTCCTTCCCCATTCCATCCATTCAGCACATATTTTACCGTCTAGTCTGTGAAAACATGGAAAATCCACACTAACAACACACAGAGCAGCCTGAAATTGCAGTGCTGTTCTCAGGAACCAGTAAAGCAACTGGTGTGATGTTCAAACAAGATTGAGAAGCCCAGTACCTTAATGTTTGTTAACCGAGTGGGAGTGGGTGTCCTTTCAGCTCACCGCCTTTCATAGTACAGACTCTGTGCGCAGAAACCGACCGGAATCGCCACTCGCAAACCAGCGGAAATCATTAGGCTATGTCCAGTACGATATTTCAAAGGTCTTCCTGTGCAGATAGGACGCTGTGCGCTAATGATGGAAACTTCTTTCGGAGGTGCATGGGTCAGGCAGATGGCATGGGGGTGCTGCAGCTAGAAAAAAAAATTTTACAACCCCTAACCCATCCCTGGTGTCTGTTGATAACTTTTATCTGTGCGCTCACTGAGCTTTTAACTGTTTTACAGAAAACACTGCTACAAATCACAGCTTAAGTTTACACTTCTTTTGTAGACCGGGTCTCATCAGTGACATTAGCAGGCTCTTTCCGCTGAGGAACTCTAACGAATACTGCCTGCTCCTGCTTAGCCCAACTTCGAAGAGGAGCAGAGAGATGGTTTCAATTTAGACGGGTGTGAGGCTCTCCAAATCCCAGGCTTCAAGGCTTCCTTCCTCAGATCAGGAAGAATGCCATGTCTGACTTTATGCTCTGCTATAAGACTGCAATAAAGAGAGGAAGAAAAGAGGGCAAGTGATGGGAGGAAAGGCTACTTTTATAAGCTTTTACTTTTGTGTGGCCCCACATTCTCCTGATCTAAAGGAGGAATATATGCCTAGAGATCAAAAGGGGAAAAAAGTGAGATGATAAAAAAAAAAATAAAAAAAAAGGTTAGACAGAGATTACACAATTTACAGTATTTATGCATGAAATTCGGTTAAATAAAAATGAAGGAGCTGGCCATGCCCTGCTTGAGAGTACATGTAAAACTAGTAAAGGCAAAGTATGCCTTCTTCATAATCTAGTAGGCTTAAGCTCCAGTACATCCAAAAAGCAGAAAAAAAGTTAAAACAATAATTTTCTCTTTTTTTTTTGTTTGCACACAAAACTGGAGACCCATCTGAATATCTAAAATGACAAAAGTGAATTTTTACATAATAGGTTCTAGTAGGGACGGGAATCGCCAGGGACCAGACGATAGGATATTATCGCGATACCAGGTGCTGATTCGATTTGCATTGTGATTGTTAGTATTGCGACTTTATAAATATTCCGATTCAATGTTAATTTTTGCTAGATTTTGTTACAATTCAAATCAAACATCTCAAATAATTTGTCCATATCACACAGGATGCTGTGCTGCCTGCCAGTGTGTGAATATGATTATAGAGGAACAACATTATTATCATAAATATATAAATGAAAAATAATTTTAAAAGAATCGACTTTGGAGTCAGTACGGTGATATACGATATATTACCACACAAAGGAATCGTGATACATAATCAATTTTTTCTCCCATCTATAATATACAGCGCACAAAGACTTACTGATTGTTTTCAAGAATATGGAAAATCGTGTGCTATGGCCTTGCCATTACTAGACCTTGGCATCATTTCAACCCAACTCATCACCTGTTGTAGATTTCACTTGTTCCCTTAATGTCTATCTAAGATTCCAGCAGGTTCTAAAGTTTCTTCCAACCTCCCCAAAACATGCAAGTAGGTGGACTGACTACGAGTGTGAACTACTGTGTGCACCATATATACTGTATGCATCCCCAGGCTGGGAACCAGATCACTGACCTAGACCAGATAAAGTGGTCACTGCAGAAACATCTAGTAGAAGAATGGTGTTTCTTCTTCAACATACTCGTAGAACGTGTTGCAAGACATGCCGAATCGGTTGTTCTGGTATCTGGTGGTGCCCCACCACTTTTATGATGTCACTTTATGTATTTTTATATATATATATTTGCAATATGTTTTAAATCCTAAGCCCACCTTTATAGGAAAGACCACCAGGAACAGTGAAAGAGCTAACTGAAAGGCAAGCTCAGCACACCCTGTATCAAGTATGCAGTGGTTAGATCTCTAGAACAAGAACTCCCTTCCCCAACCATGGCTGTATCCTGTATTTTCCAATTATCACCTTTTAAATGCCAGCTGGGTGCATTCCAAACCATCGGGAGGCAATTCCATTTGCACTGCTCTGAGACAAAGTCATGCTCAAGTACTTTCATGGTAAAGTTCATTACAAGTAGAGAGACCCCATCGCTGTTTTCATTATTTAGGGGAACGGGTCAGCTCAGCTTTCTGAACCCAGGGTTGCGGCGACACTGGCTGCACCCTTTCAGGAAATCACACAAAATTTGATTCCACATGAGGGACATATTGTGTACAGAAAACTTTTTCTAGTCTTTTGTTAATAAACTCTATATAATAGATGAATTGCCATGATCAAAGAATCAAATTAACTATGTCCTGATATCCAAATGTTCCACCACAGTGTCCAATGTATTATACTCATTCATATCCAGGGCAATCAAAAGTCTGTCTTGTCCTTTCTTTTTTCTTTTTTTTTTTTTTTTGTTAACGTTCTAAAAAAGCAGCATTATATTCTCAGACCCTATTTGTGGTGCTGACTTTGAAAATGAGGCCCAGGCAGCTCAGGGTTCGTCTGCTATCTAGTGAAACTCAGCGTTTGATTCCTCTTCCCTCCCATGCTGCCTCTGTACTGCATATAGGAGCATTTAGCTGTGAATTAATTTTCATGTTTAGAAATACCCTGCTGTGTCTCGATTCAGCTGGTGCATTTAAAAAAAAAAAAAAAAAAAAAAAAAAATCGGCAACACTACATATGGTCTGATTGGCCTTGTGGGTATTTTCACAGCGCTGTGGCTACGGCGGGGTGTACGCTTCCAAAAGCGGGAAAAAAAAAGAAAGGAGGGTGGGATACGACGGAGAGAAAAAGAAAAGAAAGTCAATGGGGACACAAAGACAGCAACACGACAAGTCTAGGGTAACATAATGCTACATCAAACACAGTGCCACATGACACGGTGTTAAAAATACCAACAAGATCATGATGGCAAGCTCTTCCTCAAGAGAGATAACTATCTAAATAATGAGAGTGTTCTACGAATAAAAATGGGGGGGTGGAAGACTGGTGAAAGGAGGAATAAAAAGCATTGAGTCTAAGCTCTTTTTTTTTTCTTCCCCCAGTCATGCCTCCTGATCCAGTGGCTATGTGTGTGTGTGTTTTTGGTGGTGGGTGTTGAAGAAAGGCCTCGGGGACATGCACCTACCTCCACACCAGCAGCCTCTTAATGTGCTGTGTCTAATGCACCTATTTAGGGTTTGGTGTGCAAGAGCGCACTGTCTTTTTCGAAGGGGGGCTTGAAGCAGAAAGCGTGGCTATCACCTATCCCAACAGCTGGGGCCCAGAAGGGTAAACAAAAGCCGTCAGGAAGTAGCGCATGGTTGCAGCTGGGCCTAAAAGGCATGGCGATGTGTGTGTCAGTGGGCAGCCTACTACAGCCGGACTACCAGTGGAGCGGCATCCGTGTCCGTCTCTCAGATGAACCGTGCAGAACAGCGTATAACGGGAAAATATGAAATTGAGAACTTAAATTGGAATAATTACTCAGCATATTATCAAAATGAAAGAAATGAGCCATGAGCTTTTTTTTGCAGCCGACAGCATAGCATGAAGACCGAAAAAATATATATATATATATAATGCTGTTGTGCCTTCTCATATTCCATGTCCAGTTGCCTTAATTTGCAATCTACTGATGGATCCGTCGTCGAATAAACAGATCAAAGCCGTGCCAAACGGACAGGCTGGGGTTTGGGGGTTTGCAGTGGATGAGACAGAACGGGCCCTCAAAAGGCTCTGCCTCCAAAGGGTTTGGTCTCATTCCTGTGCCGGCACTTTCAAACGACCTGCCTTATGACTCGCTCGACTTCATAATTGCAGTCCTTTATGCTGACTGCATTAAAATTAGGCACTTCCAGGACCTGTTTGCCGGACGGCAGTGGAAGGTTAAACCTTTTAGAGGCCTTTTTGGCGAGAAAAAACTATTCCTTTCTTGCCCTTTCGAATAGCATAAGTACAGAAAACAGCCTCTGGCAATTTCAGGAAGCAACCTTCTCCAATTCAACTGTGCTCCACAATAAGGGGAAGCGTCATAAAAATCCTTGCGGTTCAATTGCAAGGTATGAACTAAATAAAACATGTCACCAAAATAGGGCTATTTCAGCTGACGCACTGGATTTTGAAGGTGCATTGATGAACTGTATTCCATCTCTGAATAAATGAATAAACCAAGACTGCTAAAATCATCCGCTTTGTATTCTCATAAAAGACAAAAATGGTTTCATTAGCTCAGCTGTTTGTCGGCACTATTTAGCGGATCTAAACACCACGTCCAAATTTGCATTGGTGACGAACTTAAAATGCTTCTCAACAATCGGCTCAGCGTCTGCATGTATTTAACTACAAATTACACTTTAACTACATTAAACTCCTAGGTTTCCTCGATCTAGTATTACATCTAGAAGTATTCAACGTTCACAACCTAGTGTAGTCAATACATCGTCGGATATTTTGCTCTCCCTCGATTTTTTTTACTGTTCTCCTATTAGCATTTCACACCATTACTTGTCATTCATGATATCTTCAGCTAGGAGCGACACAGTCTTCTGAGAACTTTAGCATCTCTGTCATTCCTACTGCCCCTTGGCTATTTGCACTGTCAGCAATCTGGCCAAGGATGGTGTCTAGCACTGCTGGGAGGTTTCCAGTGGACATGCTAAGCTCTCTTACAACTTCTAACTGCATTTCAGTAGGCAAGGTGGCTTCTGCAGAGCCTTCAGGCTAAAGCATGTGTGGATTGACATACTAATTTCTTTACTTTTCACAAACTTGCTGCATTGACTTGTGGGAAAAAAAGACGACAATATTCACGTGATTGAAAAGCATGTTAAAAACAAAAAAAAACTAATGAATAAAAGATCCTTGTTTTGTTATAATATTGAAATGTAATAATCCAGAGTTAAGTTGCTAGCATAATACCGTCTACCATATGGCATAAAGGTAAATGTTATGATGTATAAATGTCATTGCAAGATGTCTTGAGCGTCTTACATCTTATGGCCTATAGTGTGACGGGACATGGCAAGCATACAGTACAGACCAAAAGTTTGGTCACTCCTTCTCATTCAAAGAGTTATATATATTCTACCAGATATTCTACCATGAAGGCCTGATTCACACTGTCTCCTCTTAACAGTTGTTCTAGAGAACAACTATTAACCTGCGATTTCTGAGGCTGGTGACTCGGATGAACTTATCCTCCGCAGCAGAGGTGACTCTTGGTCTTCCTTTCCTGGGGCGGTCCGCATGTGAGCCAGTTTCTTTGTAGCGCTTGATGGTTTTTGTGACTGCACTTGGGGACACTTTCAAAGTTTTCCAAATTTTTCAGACTGACTGACCTTCATTACCATCAAGTAATGATGGCCACTCGTTTTTCTTTACTTAGCTGCTTTTTTCTTGCCATAATACAAATTCAAACTCTTTGATTGAGAAGGTGTGTCCAAACTTTTGGTCTGTACTGTATATCAGGCTTCCTCTAATACCAAGAAAGATGTCAAATAAATAAATTTAAAACCTTATTCAGCAGCAAAGGAGTACCACAGGGGACCGTCCTCGCCCCTTTCATGTTCACTCAATACACCTCAGCCATTACATATCACTAAAACCAAGGAGATGGTACTGACTTTCATCAGTCTGTCCTGTTATCAGTCTCCATTGAGGGAGTGGTTGTTTAAAAGGTGAGGTCATACTGAGGCTACAGCTGGATGACAAACTGGACTGGTCAGTGGACACAAGGTCAGAGCCGGCTGTTTTTCCTGAGGAGACTAGGCTCTTTCAACATCTGGTATAAGCTCCTGCTGATGTTTTATCAATCGGTCATCGCCAGTGTGCTTTTCTGTGTGGTACTGTGATGGGGAGGTAGCCTTAAAAGCAGGGATGCCTTGTGTTTGGACAACGTGGTCAGGAGAGCTGGTTTGTTGGTGGTTTGGAGCTGGATGCTTCCGAGGAAGTAGTGGAGAGGAGGACACTAAACAAAATGCTGTCCACCATGGCCAACCTCGACCACCCACTGTCACAAAGCTGCTCGACTGACAGACTTAGGAAATCCTTTGTCCCCAGAGCCAAGGGGATGGGAATGTCGACTGGGAGATCTAGGCTAAGGCTCATCTGCTATATTCATCACTGTGTGACACACACGTAACTCCGTTAGCTTCATGGTCTGCTCAGTTACTCTCACTATTGCATATTTTGCCATTACGCACAGATTCAGCTTCATTGTCATTTTCATGCTGCTCTTTGCACAATTACTTGGTTATTTGCACAATTAATATTATTTGCACAGTTGTCACTTTGCCATACATAAAATTGCACATCAACGCTGCACTGCAAATTAACTTCATTTCTCTTATTTTATATTTTAAATTTGTGATTTATATGCTTTATTTATATGCTTCTTATGTCATATTTTGTTGTTGTTGTTCCATGCAGTTCTCACATTACCCTGTGTATACTGACTATATGCAAGACACAGTGTGCAGTCACATCTACAACCTGTCTCTGTGTTACTGTCTCTATTGCTGCTGGATATCTGGAATTTCCTTCAGGATCAATAAAGTATATATTATAGTCTATAAATGCTTGGCTTATTATTTCTTCAAAGGAGCATAATAATCTAAATTTAGATTATGGTCGGAATTTATAGTTAAAAAAATATACAATGTAAAGCGTTTTATAAAAACTAAACTAAACAAAAAACATTATATCTACCTTTAAGTTACAAATTCTTACGTTTTTAAGTTTTCTGCCACAGAATAACTGCCACCAGCCAGTTAGCAAAATTGTAATGTATAATAGTTTCAGCTAAATTGAATAACGAAACCCTTAAAACTTTAAAATTATTTATAAAGAGAGAACAGACACAATATGCAAACAAACTGCATTGTTAATCTTCATTTTAAAAAGCTAAATCTAGACCAAATCACTGAACCATTTCTCCAGAAAATAAATAACCTAATAACAGCTTCCTCTTTAATTGCCAAAATTTTGAGTAAAAAATTCTGTAAACACACAGCAACAAATAAAAAAAATTGTTAAGTGACCTCACACATATAGTAACTGTTATCAGTGGCTTTTTACACAAAAATGAGATCATTATAACATAAAAACTGAGCAACAAGTGTCGTGGTTCTATTCCCAACCGGGGTGTCGCCGAGCGGTCAGTACAGAGATTAAGGGAACCTGTGTAAGAGGCACTTCTCAGCACAGGGTCGGGACCTGGCTAGAGACTCTGTCACTACAACCACACAGCACTCTCAGGAACCTCACAACACACTAATCATCATGATTCAAATACTGTTCAAACCAGACCTGTCTACTCCAGGTTGGGCAAAAGAACAATATACATTTAGAGCATTTGGAAAACACCCTTATCCAGAGCGACTTATGTTTTTATCTCATTATACATCTGAGCAGTTAATGGTTAAGGGCTTTGCATAATTAGGTGGTAATGGGGTTTGAACCTGGGACCTTCTAGACCGTAGTCCAATGCCTTAATCACTGCATCAATAAACTATATGATATTGATACAGTAGTATTGATTTTGTATCGTAATGCACTCTTCTTCAAGATCATGTCTGTTCCAATAAACTTCTTGTGATTTATTATAATAATCTGGTTGCATGCAGATTCATTTATTTTTTATATTTTGCTCTATTTTTAATCAAATGTTTACAGATTTGTATATTAACATGTTTTCTTTCTCCTTTAAAGTGCATTAAATGCAATAGATTACAGCAGTATTAATTTATATATATATATATATTTAATGAAACAGTACTGTTTTATAATATATACATTCATTTTAATACAAAATATTATAAGATAGCTTTTGGGGGGAAAAAATGTTAGGTTGACCAGGATGAGATTGTTACTAAGAATGGTGATGAATGAATGAAAGGCCTCAAATAAACTGTATAGTATTAAGTCTTTCTAGGGCAGTAAGCTCTGCTCATTCTCTCACCCACTTTAGCCTCTATGCTTTCATTAGAAGTTTAATACAGGAACACCATCCGTACCCAACACTAAGGTTCAAATATCTCTATTTGTATTCAGAGTTAAAAGCAAAGTGTACATGGCCTAAACCAAATTAGTTTTTGTGTTTTTTTTAATCGGGGGTCGGTGAGGGTGTTGAGCCAGAAGTAGAAAGTCCAGCGTTGACCGCATGGTCTAGGAATTCTCGCTGTAGGGATGACTAGATGAACATTGTGCATGCACATTAACGACTGTTTGTCCTGCTTTATATCCGGCTGAAAGTAAAAAGTAAAAAAAAAAATAATAATAATAATTCTGCTCATTCAACTTTTTTTGTTCTGCTTTGAGGAATCAGCCAGATGCCCCTTTTCCATCCTGCCAAAAAAAGCCCAAAAGTAGGTAAGGCCCTCCTATTCATATCATCTGTCTTTGATTCTGTTTAAAACACATTATCTATTCATTACGATTATTGCAATTGTGCTCATTTACATTCTTCTCATTGATATAGCAAGATTACAATTTAATTTCGTAAAAACACAATCTACCTAGAATTGTGTGTGTGTGTGTTTTTTTTGGTTTAACAGTAAGCACTTAAACCCAGCATCTTTCCTTTCTCTGTGGTTAGAGAACAGCTTGGTAGGGAGAAAAAACTCCTGCTGAATTTGTGATTGTGGTAAGGATAACCGGCTATTAGATTTATTTTAAATCTAAAAGCTACTGCATCTTTAAACTGTCTCTTTTCACTGAGGTTCTTGTGGTGCCTGTTTATATAAGCTGCTCTAAACCAATGCGACTGGAAAAACAAGTTAAATGTTGCCCTACTGGTGACTTTAAAGATGATGGAGGATTTTTGTATTCAGAGCTAGACAACGAGCGAAGCAAAGAAAAATTAAACTGAAAATACAAGCAATTCTGTTTTTTTCCTGACCTCTGCCAGGATGCATGTAAATGCGATTATTTGATTTAGTTTTCTCCAAAAATATCAAGAGAAATGAAGGGAAGTACTGTAGAGACAGAATTTCAATACATTGCCTTACATTCTTCATCATAATCATCATCATCTTTTCACACTGTGCCAAAATTATGAAACAGCACATTCATGAAGATTTCCTTTCCATTAAAACTCATTTTATTCATATGCAACTATTGTACAATGAAGACAACTGTCCAGGAGATCAAAAGCTGGATGATCTGATATTCCCTTCTAACCAATTTAAACTCTTTAGAACATTGCAGACCTCTGGTGGCAGACCTCTTAATTTTTAAGCAAGCAAAAATATCGGAACAGACACCAAATAAGCTTTATACCGGATCTCCTGTACAGGGTTCTAGGAGGCGTGAATCTCAGGAGCCTTTAAGCACGGGTCGGGGTACATCCTGGACAGGGTGCCAATCCATCACTGGGCACACACACAACGGGCAATTTGGGAACAAACCGGAGCACCCGGAGAAAACTCACCCAGGACAGAAACAACATGCAAACTCCACGCACAGAGACCCAAGAAGGGAAACGAAGCCTCGACTCTGGAGGTGCAGGGCCTCAACGCTAACCACAATGCCACTGTGCCGCCACAGACATCATTAATATATATATATATTTTTTTTAAAAAGCACTTCATATTTGGTTGCAAATCCCTTGTCTGCAAAAACTGCATCAAGCCAGTGATCTATTGGCATCATCAAGCTCTGTTGTTTTGATGCAGACTATAATAACGCTCCTTCCAATTAGATTGGATGGCAGATCGAATGTATATGAATACTTCATACAGAATACTTCCATCTGGAAACATTCTGCTGCTACCATCCTAAATTACATCATCAATAAAGAAGAGCGAGCCTGTTCCGGAAACAGACATGTAAGCCCAAGCCATGATGTTACCTCCACTGTGCATGAGGTTTTAGATCATGAGCAGCTCCTTTCTTTCTTCACACTTTGGTCTTTCACTAGGTCACTTTACTAGTGGTTAATCTTGATTCCATGACGTTTGTGGCTTATTCCTGCATTTCTTTGCAAATCCCAGTCACACATGCTGATTCTTACTGTGGTTTTTGTGGTATGGCCTCTAGACTTCTGCTTTCAAAACCTCTATTGATCAGTGGATTGTGATCCCTTCACCCCTGCCCTGTGGTTGTTGCTGGTGAGGACATTCACTGTTTTCTTTTTTCTTTTCTTTTAAACTTTCATGTTGTTTCATTCATCAACTGCTGCTGTTTTCCATGGCCAACATGTTCGATGTTTGGTTGTTAGTACACCAGTGGGTTCTTCTTTTTCAGGACATCCAAAATTGCTGTACTTGCCTATGCTCAATGCTTGTGCAATGGCTCTGATTGATCTTCCATCAGCATTAAAATGGCTTGCTTTCCTCGCATCGGCAGCAGTTATCCAGAGCAACATTTTTCTTCAATTATACATCTGAGCAGTTGAGGGTTAAGGGCCCGACAGTGGTGGTGTGGCTTTTAAACTGGCACCTTCCAATCAATAGTCCCATGCCTTAACCACTGAGCTACACCTGCCCCAACTCATCACAGGTGAAACCCAAGGCTTCAACCAAGAGTAAATCGGTTAATCCAAAGAGCACATCTGGCCACAAGAAATGCCTTAGTCGCATTCTCAGATAGTTTCATTTCTTAAAAAAAAAAAGAAGTTTAAACAAAAGGTGCCATTTTCCAAGTTATTGAACACATCTAC
This sequence comes from Clarias macrocephalus, assembly GCA_011419295.1. NCBI lineage: Eukaryota > Metazoa > Chordata > Actinopteri > Siluriformes > Clariidae > Clarias > Clarias macrocephalus. Next base: position 73,721 of record JAAGKR010000346.1, read on the forward strand.
ATATTAAACATTAGTAAAGGAAAACTGAAATTTTAATGTCTCCTAGTCATCTTTTGATCAAATGTCTCAATGTACAAAAAAAAAAAAAAAAAAAAAACCCTGACCTTGCCATTCCAAGGAGAGTGTACTCCTTTATGCTCAAATTCATCAGAGAACTTTAAAGCTGCTGATTGACTTTGTTCAGCCTACTTCGCAATATGCAGATCACACAGACATCTTGAAACATTACTGGGATTCCCTTTTTAAGTCATTAAGGAAAATATGATTAAGAGATCTGGAACACAAGGGTAATTAGCCATTGATTGGCATCGGAGAAAAGAACCTGTTAAGGGAGAGGGATGGTTTAACAAAGCTGTGAGCTTTGATGAGCGTCCTGCCCTTAACCGCATCCGATGAGTAAGACTATCCACCCCCACATTTACAGCTGACCTGCTCTTTTCCTGTAAATAAGTGACGTGGCCTTAATGGTGCCCAGACCCAGGCATGGGAAAAGGTTTCCAGCCTCATCAGTCCTTCCTTATAACAAAAGCGCCACATTTCATTGCACCTCCGCGAACAAAGGGGCTTGGCTCGGTTTCAATACGGAAATAAATTGAAGAGAATGGTAGCCTCGGGGACGCTCGCCTCACAAGTGACCCTTAAACCTAGGGTAAACCTTCGTGGCGTCAAAACAAAGATTAGCTCCTCCTTTTACACTCCAAAAAAGTGCAGACAGCTTTTGACAGTTGTTTTCGGTTTGCAGGGAAAAAGTGGCTGTCATAAAGCGAGGGCTAGGAAACAGGATAAGCACTCGAGCCAAGGCTATAAAACGCTCACTGGGAACTTGAAAGCCACGCAAGCAAAGTTGAGGACCGCCATCTGGAAACGATAAACAAACAACAACTAAACCAAACAAACATTATGTGTAGGGGGAAAATAAAGAACCTAAAGCCCTCATTGTAACCGACTTGTGGGCTGACTAACGTGGAAAGACACGTGCATCATTATGATGAACGATGTGGACACACGTGTGTGTGTGTGAACATCACAAAACAATTATTTACCTCCAAGACAGGTGTGTGTGTGTGTGTGTGTGTGTGTGTGTGTGTGTGTGTGTGTGTGTGTGTGTGTGTGTGTGTGTGTGGGGCAGGACCACAGCCTGCTTCTAATGAGCTGCAGCACTACTCAGTGACGTGACCAGGGGCCCATCACACACCCCATTAAGGGGACAAAGCAAACAGCCTTTGCCCGCCTGCTCGGCTTCCACTTCAAACGGCCGCATCCAGTCACCGCACACGTGCACGAACACAAAACACACTCGCCGGCAAGGCATCCACACCGAGGTGCGGTCATCATGAGGTAACCAGTCTGAGGGAATCCATGTAGGACATAAGAGAGTCAGCGGGCCTTGTTAATTATTTAGGAAATGATCACAAATATCCAGTGCTAATTTATCTCTGGTGACCTTGAGCAATGAACAAAAAGAAAGAAAGAAAGAAAGAAAGAAAGAAAGAAAAATTAGGGCTTGTGTTATGGTACGACGCAGCAAGGTTCCAATACGGACAGCCTGCTAGAAAGAAGCTAAACAAGACTTCAAAGTCTCCATAAAACTAACACAAGTCATAAAACAAAGTAACTGGTTATCAACATGTGTGTGAACTAAGTACATCGGTTTTGGCTAAGGCTCTTACATCAGGTTTCCAAAAATGAAGCAATTCCAGGGGTCTAAAAAGGCACAGGCTTGTTTTCGGTCAGTGGTTTAACGAAATATCCCATAAAGCGTTTTACTCGCTTTACATAGAACAACGACTGTGTGTCTGAAATATAAAAGAAATTCTGTGCATGAAATCATAAAATGCCTGAGAAAAACAAATACACCATTAAAAATAATTGTTGAGGAGTTTATAAAATGAACCTCAAATCACTTTTTATTAAATCCACAATATCCCTGTTGCTCCAGGAGCCGGGATTTAGCGTTAGCTATATCCGATGTTCAGCAAGTGCAAAGCTTCACGGCAGTACACAGGAACATTACAAACATTACTTTCGCCAAGAAAGGTTTTCCAACTCTGAAACACGTATCAGGTTCCTACATGGAAATATCTCAAATAGTCGAGATCACAAGCAAATGCGGGGTTTTAAGAAGGTACGAGTCATGATAGACAGCTCGCTCTATTGTTCATGGTCGAGTGCAGTTTCCCCCCTCCCCTTGAAATGCTCATTTCCAAAACTAATGAGAACCAGTGAAACGTCCTCACCGGGACATCAGTGAGTGGGACCCAACCTCAGGGCTCTACTCTCTCTATTTACATGTGTGGCACCATGGGAAATCTGCTCCCACTATTATTACTCGACTTATTGCTTCTGTTCTTTACTTATTTCATTTTTTTTTCATGCAGTCATAAAAGGAGGGATATCATATGATTGCTCGTTGTGATGCAACTCCTAATTGTACTATAAGTCCTATTTACTCTGGTATTTTATTTAGACTTGAACTGCAGTAGAGTCATGTTTCCTGGAACACACAGGCAATGTTAAATTTGAAAGTAAATAAAGATCTGCAGGAATACCAGGTTATTTATTTCATTTATTGATTTGGAGGGACGGATTCATGACGGTTTGATTGAAAACCTGAATGGATAACCTCACATTAATTACCGTTTAGTTCTTCAATACTCGTAACCTTTTAACGAACAGTCTGTTTTGAGCATGCGTTAGAAATTCTTCATTAGTCCAACATCTCTAAAATATGTAACAGAAATAAAGCCACTTGAGAAAGTAAATGATACTGTACATTTCAACCCTATTTACTTGATGTTAAAAATCTGCATGCTTTTAATGTGCTTGAATGTACACTCAGCCCAGCAGAACATTGTGCACACTGACCCCAAGAGGATTTAAGGTGAATTACTACCACCTGAACCTTGAGTGAATTGCTTCAAGAGTCACCAGCGCACTAAATGCATGAGACAAGGTAATGTTTCTAGGGGCTTCACTGAGACTCGCATGATGAACCAAATCAAATCTTTACTTTAAGCTTATAATATGTCATTTTTACAGCATAACCTGGCTGAACACAGCATGCAGAGATGCATCACAGTCGTCTGACTTACAGCCTAACCAACTCAACTCAGGTCCTAAACTCATGCGCAATCAATCATTTGGTAATCTTTACAACATTGGTCTTCCGCAAACAAGCATTGTACTGTAGCAAACCGTAGATTTTCATCATGTTGCTGTCAGAATTCTGACCGAGGATCCAACAAATTGTCTTATAATTAATATACAATGAAACACGGCTCACATTTAAACATGAGACATCAGAGGTTCATCGGTTTGTTTTACTGTTTGAAAAAACAAGCTACAATTCCAATCGCAGCTATTTAATTACGCTATGGTATATATGTCAATAGCACTGTGCTATAGTGAAGCAGTGGGAAAATACTACTGTTAGTCAAGATAAGATGTAAGATGTAATAATAAATATTTTTTAAATGATTTATTAAACATACAATTATTGCTCTCACATTAATCATGATTATTATTAAGGATATATTTGAGGATTGTATCAGTAATTTTCTGTCATTTTAAATATTATGATTATTATTATATATCGATAATGATACGGTAAGCTTTGCCCTGACTGAAATCTTACCTCAAGAATTGCGGTAAATTATTCAAATGTGCAAACACTTCAAGTACAATCATTAATATACCCACGATCATCCATGATTGTGATGACAACTATATTTAGACAAACTGGAGTGCAGTTCAACATATTCCCCTGTCACCTTCTAATCCCGATACTGTTTATTTAATCTGGGTTCAATGCTCGTTGGAACTCAGAGGCCCGGCTTTGGTCAAAGGTCTGCTTTCGGAACAAGATTCTCTTGTTGGATTGTTCACACATTCCTAGCAGACCATGTTTATACAGATGCAATTCTGAGGCCTATCGGAGGTGCCGCTCTCTGGCCGAGATCCTGCGTTGATCAAAGTGTTTAATGCAGGAGCTGAGGCACTTGTTTGGGTCAGTGTTTTTGTCTGTGGGGACCCGAAGCACAAATGCCCATCTGCTGGCCGTATGGACCCTTCTAACTTCCTCCAGGACAAGAGTGCCTGCCACCCCTCCACATTCAGTTTATTCAGCTGGACCCCAATCCTGTTACCAAGTCTTTGTTTTTCCTCAGCAACATGTGTTAGCTTAATGCTCTGTAACACATTTTAAACGCAAGCTTAGCAGGGTCAACAACAGGTAATAGACTAAGGTTTATTGATGAACTGTTCTGAAAGGACAGCCAGAGAGAACTTTATTTAATTATCTTTTTTTAAAGGTTATTGTTGACCTTGCACTCACTGTAATGCTTTCTTTAGTATTTAACCAAATGCATATACAAATCATACAAACCTCTTCATTTATTAACATCTAACACACTTTAGGTAGCCGTTTTATTTGGTACTAATCTGTCCGCACCTTTCCCTTGGCTTACGCCTTCTACTGCTGCACTGTTACAATAGCGGCTCATGTACCTTTCTCCAATTGAGTGCAAAAATCCTTTTTTTTGTTGCTATTTTGCTAACTGCACTACCACTTAATGTAATGTTTGTTTAAAGTGGGCCTAAGTTGCTTAATTCCCTAAATGGATTAGGGCCCCACACATTCGCACACACCACCGCTGTGAACACCAGCACCCATCAACGTGGAAATGATTTGTCAACGCAAGACTATTTGCTCAGGACTCAATTGTTTTTCTATGGGATTCCAGTGACAACATCTGCAGCATGAATGGAACAGCAAGTTTGAAGTATTTATCATTTTCAGTTACATTTCATATTTGTTCCACAGATATCAAACATTTGGACTTTTTTTTTTATTTTTATATCTGTTCATAATAAAGCTTACAGCTACATACCGAGTGTGGTCTGGATTTGTTTTAGAGCTTTACTTAGTCGGAATGAAAAAAAAAAAAAAAGTTAATTATTGGCGTTAATAGTGCTTGGCATGAGGTACTCTGAAACACTGTACAGCCTACAAAACTCCTGTTTATGATGCAGTGTCAGTCTGCAGGCTGCATAAAACAGATTACGGCTTATCCAGATATACCCCTAACAGAAGGGTGCATAAGAATCTATTAAATTTCACTTACCCCCTGAATAGTTTGTAAACCGAGGCTATTTGAAATCCACCTTTGATTTATTTCTAATGCCTCTCCAAAACTGCTTCCTATTTCCCTTTGCACAGTTGCTTTTAATTGAAGAAGTTATAGTAGCACATTACATTTCAAGGTTTTATAACCTGTGCTATTAAGCCTTGGCAGGCCTCAAAAGAGGAAGCTGCCCATTAACTTATAGGGTCTAGGCCTTGGCAGTGTAATTGAAAAGCTCTAGGCCACTTTCATCACTTGTCGACTTCATAGCACCAGTCAATGTTTCCTTTCGGATGCTGCGGCATCTTTGACAAGTGGGTGTTGGTGACATAACACAGCATGCTGCCTTGCCAGTGGCGACTTGTTTTACATAAACCATGCACGCTTACATTGCCTGGAACAGAGTACAGCCTGAGCACTTAGCCTGGTGTGCACTCAACTCTTAATTGACTTTACCTCACATTATCTGCAGGGAAACACAGATTCATTAGACAAATTGTAAACTGACAACCTTTCTTTAATTGAAAATAAATAAATAAATAAATAAATAAATAAATAAATAAATGTTTGTTAATTAGTTCGCGTGCGCGCCCTCAGAATGAGCAAACGGTTTCATCGTCCTGGAATAAAATGAGAAATGAGGAACTGGTGGCTTTAATTAATAGAGCTAAACACATCCTCATGGCAGCGCCTGAGAGCACCTCAGGCACTAAAACTGTCAGTGTATGCACCTTGTGCTCACACGCAAGCTGCAAATATGACGATGCCTGGCATGACAGTCCCGTCACACACTGTAGATGAGCTGTGCCATCAGAACAGCGCCTCTGGAAATTCATCTGCCTTGAATTTAAGCCACCTGGCACCATGTTCTGATGACCAATATGGACAGATTACTAGGACCTTAAACTATGCCTTGGTTGTAATTGACATTTAAACTGTTTGAAGTTCCTTGTTAAAGTCTCTGAAGATGAATCAGGTGCAGATGTACTGTAGCTTCACATCCTTACGAAATACAGTATTGGCTAATTAAGGTCCGACATTTTAACCGGTTGTTTACTTCCCCAAAACGACTAGTCTGGCTCTGTCTTGTTTTACTCCATCTATTTTGTGTAAAAGCAACTGCTGGAACACCCCCCCCCCAAAAAAAAACAAGAAAAACAATGGTTTTAAACACCACCAAAATGAATGGCTTTGTCTAAGTGTCTGAGAAATGCAAGATGAAAGTCATGAATTTATCCTTTTATCCAATTCATCTTTTTGGACAAAAAAGCCCCAATGCTACAATTAGTTAGTTTATAATTAAACTTCTCACATGCAGACAGTTCAGTGCTTTGTGAGAAATTATAGTCTACCTAATGTTAAATTCAATTTTACAGTATTAAAATACATTCCCATGCCCATTCCCTGCCTCCTAATTTAATACTGCTGGGTGTAAGATTTTGAAATTTCACCCTCACTGGCAGAAAAGTGCTATTTCAAGCTATTTGGAGAAAAACATTCCACAATTTGAGCTCTACTATGCCCCAATACATGGATGTGATCCAAGAATTTGTACCTCCAATAATACAATTATCTCCTTGCCTTTCTGCATTACTGGAAAAAGCAAAAATAATAAAAGAAAAATGTTGGTATGAATGTGATAGTCACAGTTACAAGAGCACCAGGTGGAAAAAGCTAAATTTCTCTCTGCATGTTTCTGTGTAGACTTATGTCCATCTGCATAGGAGGTGGCTCTATGTATCTCGGACGCCGAAAGATGTGAAATAACCTGTTAAGGCTATGCAAAATACAGTGCAGAGCACACAGCTATCATCTGTCACCTCTGGTCATTTTTATTGCGCGTGTTCTTTTCCTGGTTCGGGTCCTCTGTATATGTTGTTGCCTATACGGTTCTGTTCTGATCTCCAGTCTGTCAAAAACTTAGCATAGTATTATGATAGATAAAACACTGAGCAAAGGAAACTGCACATCATGTATAATACAAAAATGCTTTATAGACCAACTAAGAAATTCATACACTGTTGCATGACAATTGATCCAAGTTTATAGAAAATCTTATAAAGTCAGATGATTGAGGAACAATTCTTAAATCTGTTCTTCATACATTTTCAATTCATATAATTTTCCATTTAAGCAAAATAAAGTGGCAGCATTAGAGCTAATTTTATTTAAAACTACAGTACACTCTATACTGCATTTTGGACATAATTGTAAAATAATAATAATAATAATAATAATAATAATAATAATAATAATAATAACCCTTTACATTAAGATGTCCATACTTGAAAACAGAAATCGAAACATATACTGTTCTATCCAGTAGCAACCAGGATTGAACAATGTATAATCTCGTAATCGAGAAAGTGCAAGATCACAGTAGGATGAAATTTACCATTAAGCATTTAAATTATTTGTTGTTATTTACTCTACACATTCCAACTACTGTCAAGCACTGAAGAAAAGCATCTTTGTGGGTGTGTTAATAAATCACAGCACTAACATGTTCCACCAAACATATGCAATTCTGGTAATAAATAAATAAATAAATAAATAAATAAATAAATAAATACACACTGTCTAACTAGGGGTTCATTAACGCATTTTTCTTTTTTTTTTGCAAGAAAAAATCTGTTTTACAGCTTTTTTGGTCTGCAAGACAATGTCTATAACAGCCTATAGATAAATCCAGTAAAACATTTAGTTTTAAAGTGTTATACACTGTACAGATTTACACGTGCAGAGTTGACTGTAGTCAGTAGTGAAAAAAAATTTCATTAACTGCATGCGACCTGTAATTTAATTATTGTAGAAACACAAGTGCAAATAAGCATCTTTTAACAGTATCTACATTGCAAATCCCATAGTAACGGCAAAAGTCATTTTTTGTGTAATATATTAAATGAATGATCCCAAAATCTTTCGTCTAAATGATTCTTTAAATGGTCAAGCCGGAGAACGGAAAACGCTGACATCAATCCAACATTAGTTTTGTGTGGCTGTTTTGGCCCTCCTAATACAACATTGTGCCAATGTGCCACCGCCAACACTGGCATTGGTGCCTTTTCATAACAAAAATGCTGAAGATTGGCAAATGGACTTAATAGTAACTGAAAGTCTGTTGGACCTGATGTCGACCCAGGTTTGGCACGAATGGCTACAACTGGCAATACTGAAAATCTGTTGGCCCATCAAACGAAATGGCGGATGTGAATCTATTAATAAATAAACTATTATTAAAGGTGATACAACTAGTTAAGGTGATACTCAGGTTACAAATGTCCCTTATAATAAGAATCAGCCTACTGTTTAAAAATAAAGGTTTATGATATTAATGATGCTAATATACTTATTATAGTAGCATATATTATATATTACTAATATTATTACTATCATTAACATTTCATTTTAATGATAAAAGAGAGCCCTTCACACACACTATGGCGTCACATGCCCTAATAATAATAATAATTTAGGATACAATTTCGCTGGCACACATATGATGATACGCTAGATAATACAAATATGATAATACACTAGCACTAATGTTAAAAGGCACTCGTGCATCAGATGGGACCTCGCGTGACCGCTAGCGCGTGCCGAGACATTTACGAGCGTTTCCATGGTATTTTACGTCTGCAATCACTGGAACTATGGCGGTTTTTATATCATTAGGATCACTGTATTTGTTTTATTTCAGTTTGTATGCACTGAAAATATATGTTAAATTCATGAAATGTATTTTAAAAATGTCAAACATAACCTGCAAACATAAAATAAACAAATACACCAACATACATCAGCAGTTTAAAGGTATCTAGAAAAAGCGAGGATTTGGCAACACTGCAGCCTGAGCGGACATTCACCTGATCCAACACACACACACACACACACACAGGGAAGCAGTTGCTGCAGCTGCTCGGGCTGGCTGAAAGCACGGCAATCGAGACTGCTTTAGAATGAACAATGTATTTAATCTCTTTCATAACCATGCTGTTTTGTCTTATGAGATCAATTACTCTCAATCATTCAAACATAAAGCTCAATGTCGTGTCAGTGCGCTGAGAATTTCACCCTGCCTACCAAGAGTGCTAAATTATTATTTATGTGATCTTTGCAATCTGAATTTAGCGCATATCAGAAACCGCTTAAATATATAAAGCAGACACAAACAAGTGTCATGGAGAATAGAGTAATATCTGGTGAGGCATTTTAAAACTTACTGAGCAGACTCCCTCCTGTAAACCCGAGCTATGCGGAGCGCCATGTTTACGGCGTCATCTCAAAGTGCATTTCTATTGGCTGGCGGCTGTGCCGCTTCGCGCGTTTGAAGACTTGTGATTGGTCGAAGGAGAAGTGGGCGTGGCGCGCGGACCTCAGTTGGTAATTTAAAGTTGTAACACAGGCAGCATATTTGGAATAATACATAAAAATTATGCCGAATTTCTGATTATTCTCACTTACTCACTCATCCTTAGTCTATACCGCTTCATCCTTTATACAAACTCGTATCCTAGGAGATTTAGGGCACGAGGCGGGGTACACACTGAATGGGGTGCCGACTTATACACACTCGCACACACATTCACACACAGTGGACGATTTGGGATTGACAATTAGCCCCTAAGCATGCCTTTGGACTGTTGGAGGAAACTGGATTACCAGGAGGAAACCCACCAAGAGAACATGCAAACTCCATGCCCACAGTCCTGAGGCGGGTATCAAACCAGGACCTTGGAGGTGCAAGGCCACAGTGCTAACCACTACGCCACCATACCGCCTAATTTCTGATTATTTTTAAATGATATAAAAATGTTTCATGCAGTTGTCTGTGTCAGTGTGACCTTCGAAACCCACTTAGTCATCACAGCTACATTTCCATAAATATCCATTGCATGATGATGCTCGTTGTTATTTGTATGAGCAAGCGTGACAGGAAAATAAGAGCGCAGAGGGCAGTGCCTGAGAACCCCAGGAGCTCGGCACAGCAGAGGCGGATTACTACTACAACCGTCAGCCAGGTCCATGTGTGGCTCATAAATGACACGCAATATTTGGCATGATTAAGTCAGCAGGGGATTCGCTCCAAATGTCAGGATTCAAAAAGCAGTTCCCGGATGTGTGTTAGCTGTGGGCACAGAGCGTTGCACGAAATTGGGGGACACCTCTGCACGCCCAACAAGAGTGCCATGCAGAAAGAAATAACCCATCAGTATGCGAATAGGCTGCTATCAAATGCTGGAGCCCATTTCAAAGTAATTGCATGCACAATTGTATAAATTCAGAAATTAATGTTTATAGTGATGCATGTCTCCTTAAAGTGTAGTCATCACTCCAGAATTTAAGCTCCTCCATGTTGTGTACTGTTCCTGTGTTCATCAGTGATAACTAATGTGCACACGCCGCTCTTGGGTAACAACTATTCAGTCTGTCAAAGCAGTCCTGCTTATATTTTCCAATTTGTTTCAAATGCATGGAAATGTGTGAGCAGCTGTGAAAGAGGTAGGCTCAGACCAAGCCTGCTGTGCACATCTACTGCTAACATGACCATAGTGACTCTTTAACTACACCAACCTCATTCTGCACAATGTTCAAAATTCATGGCTTTGCAAGTGCTGGCAATATCTTAGAAAACATTTTTTTTTCCACCACTTTCTGACTACCTTTCTATTCATATAGGTGTTATCATGCAAGGTGCAGTATTAGGTGCAGTATAGGTATAGGAGTGTGTGTGTGTGTGTGTGTGTGTGTGTGTGTGTGTGTGTGTGTGTGTGTGTGTGTGTGATCCCATAGAGCCCTCCTTGCAGATACAATATAAATGACATGTGTTATAGATTGAAAATTCCACTCATTGGTTACTTGGAAACTACCCTTTTTCCCCTGACTTCATTATATACAACTGTTGTCCACTAATCCCATTTTGATAACATTTGGCACACTTTCTCTGGTTCACAGCAAGATACTCAACTTCTATTCTGGTCTCCCCTAGGAACCACTGAGCCCCCAAAAGCAGCTTGGGTTTGGTTCAGCCAAAGAGGGGTGCATGGCATATGAAGCAAGTTAATCAATATTGCACACAGTGGTTCAAGACCCAAGCAATTTCCCTCACTTTAGAGAAATCGGTATACCTGCTGTATGCCTTTGATGCCAGCCTAAAGCATGGAAAGCACCTAATGATCCTTTCCAAAAGCCAATGTAGAATTTTTATGTAAGAATACATGTCTCGCCTCTCCTTCTCTCCTTTGTCCTCCATAGAGCTCCCTGATACAAATGGACAATGCATCACCAGGGTTTGATGTCTCTGATGTCTGGGTTCATTAAAAATCTTGAAATAGTGCCAAAATTGAGGTCTGGAGATTTAGCAGTGACAAAATTTATGGATGGCAAGTCACCACCCCACTCTGGCACTTCTAATCAACAAACGGTTTCTCTTTCCAATTTAAATTTCTCATTATACTGTGACTTTTTGAAAATGTGTTTTGATTTCTATTGAATATTTTATCTGTAAAACTGTATAATTGATTAGATTTATTTGGCTCTGCTATTCAACTATGATCTCTCCTATAACAAAGAAAGAGAGACCCAGACCGAGACAAAGAGAGAGAACACCAAAGGTGTATTTGCATGACATAAACCAAAGGCGGATCTGAAAAAAAAAAAAGAGTCGCCTAAAAGTTTAGATCTTGCTTTTAAAAAGCTCTTTTATCATAAACAAATATAATAAGATGTTTAGAGTAGACTGAATGTAACCATTGTCATATTGTGTAAAAAAGAAAAACAATATGTAACACAAATGTAAGAATTATGATGAAAGACAATGAGATTTTTTAAACTAATTAACTAGCAAATCATCTTTAGCATATTATTAATTTTTATTTATTAGAATAAATAAATAAATAAATAAATAAATAAATAAATAAATCTCTGTAGTCCCCAATTCAAGAATCACCAACACTTAAATTCCAGTGTGAAACAGGTTTTCAATTTAATTTATAGAACTTCACTCATCTATCATATGTACTGCAACTGTACAAACCCAAAATGTGGTTTTTAATCATTTCAGAAATATACTATATATATATATATATATTTTTAAATAATGACAATAAAAAACATGATAAATCTCTTGAATAAAATATGTGCTTGCACTCAAATGCAGTTATAGAGGGAATACTCTTCTGCAATACGTTCTGGAAATGAATATTAATCACCTATTATTAAGTTTGCATTAGGCTAATGAAAAAGAAGGAAATGAATGCACTAAGGCCACAACATTCCAAACTGTAAGATGTTTAAATACATGACACATGCGTCTCAGGGCAAGCTGGAGTTCTTGGGTCTGGAACACAAGACCCACTTACCTGTACAAATGATATCATAGCAATTTTTCACACTCTTCAGCTCAGTGATGTTTTGCCAACTCATTTCCTATGATACCTTGTTACGGATCCAGCTGTGAGTCAGAGGCTTGCCGTGAGGCTTGGAGTGCAGCTCCCTGCTGCTGCTACGCAATGACCTGGAAGCCAATTGGGAATGCCAGAGCCTGCAGCATGTGCTGCACTGACAGAACAGCATGGCACTGTCAAATGCCCTTTTATACAAACTTTCCAGCGCTCTCTGATTTTTACAGATGAGTAAGCACCAGCCAAGTGGACTTTTCTATTTGTGAATAGTGGGTTTCCCCTGTTCGTTTTTATGACCCCTTTTTCCAAGGAGCATGATGATCTATGGTTTTGGCCTGAAGGCCTGTGTGCACTGCTGATTATTAGTGGAGGAGGTATGATTGCAGGTGGCAGAATAATGTGATGGGTTAAAAACATTTCAACTCATAGTGACCATATAGATGTTGTATAGTGATTTTAATTATAATAGGTACTTAAAGTATATTTTTTAAGAGTAAAATATGTATAAAAAAATAATAAGAAGAAGAAAGAAAGAAAGAATAATAATAATAATAATAATAATAATAATAATAATAATAATAATAATTTAGTAGTTTATGAATAAATGTAGTAGTAGTAGTAATAGAAATGGCACTAGAAAAATTCTAAAAGTAAAACCAGCTAGTATTTGTTTCCTGACAAATTTACTGATGTACTGATATACTTGAGACAAACATAATATCATATGCGTTGTATACACTGTTGTTCTTAATTAATACATGTATAGATTGCAGTCTTTATTAATGCTGTTGCATTTCACTTCCATAGCTGGTAATCCAAATCTCACCTCTGTGTCCATTTTCTGTTACATTTTCCCACCATGCTTGGTGGGTTTCCTCTGGGTGCTCTGTTTTTTCCCCCCCACAATCTAAAGACATGCAGTGTAGACTGATTGGTGTTTCCAAATTGCCCGTAGTGTGTAATTGGGTGTGTGAGTAGATGTGTGATTGTGCCCTGTGATGGGCTGGCACTCCATGCAGGGTATCCCGTCTTGTGCCCGGATCGGCTCCAGACCCCTGCAACTTTTCACAGGATATGTGTTATGGAAATTACATGAATGAATTGTAAAAAATTCCAGCATAATGTGCTTTGCTTTTACGGGAATGCATGCCTTGTTTAAAAACATCCTGTTTAATTTTAAGATGGAGTTGCATTGTAGTGTCTCAACACATGTTCAATATATACAGATACAATACAGATCAGGTTACTGACTGAGTTTTATCTCTGTTCAGGATCTCTGATTTTCCTCGAGTCTCATGCCTTAGATGAATTGACTGATCTAACGTGTGTCCCATCCAAGGTGGTTTCCAGTATTGTGGCTCCTGATCATGAAGTGTTGATGATGAAGGTGATGAACATATTAACGTTAAAATTTTAAATATGTTAAAGCAGAACAGTGGTGTACTGATTAGCACTGTGACCATGGACCTCCAGGGTCGAGGGTTCAATTCTTGTCTCGGGTCTCTGTGTGTGCATGTTCTCCCTGTGCTAGGTGGGTTTCCACTGGGTAGTCCAGTTTCCTTCCACAGTCCAAAGAAATGCAAGTTAATCTAACCGGCATTTCCAAATTGCCCAGTGTGTGTGTGTGTGTGTGTGTGTGTGTGTGTGTGTGTGTGTGTGTGCGTGCGTGCGTGCGTGCGTGCGTGTGTGTGTGTGTTTGTGTGTGTGTGTGAGTGTGTGAGCCCTGCGATGAATTGGCACTCTATCCTGGACAATTGTTTAGAGAAATAGAGTGCATGAGAGAAAGAGAATAATATACTTTTCAATAATGTCTTATGAATAGAAATTGATAATTTTAGTCTAACATATGGCTGGGTTGGTGTCAAATAATTAATTTTCAAACCGAAGTTGCAGGAAAATTAAACGGCTGGAGTTGTTGACCCAGTGGTCACAGGTGGTCAGTCTAGTCACCCTGTATCATAGGAAATGCTTTTGAGAGGATGTTTTTTTTTTCTCTTTTTTTTTTTTTTTTTAAATCCCTGAGTTGGTTGGCCGTGACTCCTACTTTCTCACTTCATTTAACCAAATTAATGAGCACGTTCAGACCTGCTTAAGAAATTCTCTCCTGTGGAAGCCTTGTTTACAGCAAACATGTGGTCTGCAGATTCGAGATGAACAAACATTGCAATGCTCATGGAACTAAACATTGATGAAAGTGCAAGCTTATTTCTAGAGACAGGAAACCATATTTAAAATATGGCAATGTAGCATTAATGTGTATTGCTTTTACAAATATATACATTCAAAACCCATTTAACTGGATTTATTTTCAGGAGAAAAAAAACTGCATTATCTAAACTGTAAACTGCATTAAAGCATAACCAACCATGTCTAGCCTCAAGCATCACTTGTGTAACTGGTGATTATGCATCCATCATCCTTTTTATTCAATATTAATGCAATATTTCTCTCTCTCTCTCTCTCTCTCTCTCTCTCTCTCTCTCTCTCTCTCTCTCTTCGATTCAAGCTTTCCACCTCATCAAAAAGACAAGGACAATGTGCTGCCTTATTTCAATATGTACCATGTTCATGTGGTCTCTAAGCTGATATGAGTTCATGCATTATTCATATTCAGTTTTGCATAAGCATTTCCCCCATCATCCTTGTCACTTACATGGTCAACATTATGAAATCGGCTTGCCATAAGCATGGCTTCACACAGTGGTCACAACTGGCTAGTTAGTAAGGACACGACTTGTACTGGGGACAAGTACCAAATGCCACTCCACTGACCCGTGAATTTTGAAAACACGTGAACACTGACAGTAAGACAAGTGACAGCAGCATCTGATTATTAAAACATTACTTAGACGAAGAAGCAGCGTCTTAACATGTGGCTGATTATTGACCACTGGGGCCCATAAACTGGCTATAAATAAATAAATATGCAAATGCATTTTCAAAACAATTTTGTTTTATTTCTTATATACACTAAACAGCCATTACATTATAGCCACAGACAGTGGTGAAGTGAAAAACATGATAACCAATTGTACATCAGCAAAGTGTTGGCAGGATCAAGGGCAACCAAGGCTCACCCCTGCCCGCAAGGACCAAAGGCCAGTCTGTTTGGTCTGATCCCACAGAAAAGCCAAAGCAGCACAAATCGCAAAGTCAATACCGTGCACAATAGAAAGGCTCCAGAACATCACAGCCTGTCGTGTGTGGGGCTCAGCAGAAAAACATCCCAAGGACAGGATCCTGGCCCCCAAACTCCCAAGATCCTCTCAATCTGATCAAGCACCCATGGAATGCACCTTAGAAACATGTTCAATCAATTGAGGCCCCGCCTACAACCCACAGCACATCCCAGAGCCAGACACCACTGCGAACCTCAGACCCTCTGTGAAGTCAAGCCCTGAGGGGCCAGATCTGCCCCATGTCACAAGGGCAGGTCAAAACCTAGGTGGTTTTAATGTTAATGGATTTAATTTTATGGCTGATCGATGTATATATAAAAGACATAGTGGTTATCATAATGCTAAAATGATTAGCTTTTGTCAAATCAGCAGTCCAGGCTTAATGTAAAAACTGCATTATTAGATCAAATCTATTCAGTTTGGTAAAATGGCAAATTAGTAAACCTCAAGCAGAAAATGTGTTTTGTCTTATCACTGAAGCTCATGATACTTCTTTTTATCCAGTTAAAATTGAGTTTTTCTACAGTTCATTATGCCAGATAAGGATCTGTCTTTACAAGGCAAGCAAGGACCAATTCACACCATCTCTAAAGTCATTTTCCAATATATCCATCTATTCATCCATCCATCCATCCGTCCGTCCATCCGTCCATCCAGCCAGCCTGCCAGCCAGTTAAAAAAATAACAACACATAATTCACACATTAAAATTCTCAAGGAGCCAAATTTGCTCTTGCCCCTCATCACACCCGAAGTGTTGCCCAGTCCATAAAGCCTGTTTATGTTAGCACCTTTTTTGATATAAATATCCTCCCTCCCTGGGCATGAGAACAACTGTCAGTAGAACATTTGTTTCTCATTTTTCACTGCTAAAGCCTATACAAAAGGACCCGGACTGTGACAAGGCGTCAGAATGTGCACCAGCACTTAGTATTTTGCCCCTGAGAAAAGTTCAGCAGCTAAGCAGATGGGGTTTTATTCACAGTGTGGTTTTCCCATCTATAAAAAAAAAAAAACTATGTCTATGATAAGATATCAATCTGGTACAATTGATGGAATATGTTTTTTTATTTATTTTTTTATTCACCTTATTTCTAAATGGATAATTTTTGGTGTGTTGCAAAAACACAAATACTTGTATTTGACCAGTTTAATATCTATCTATCTATCATCAGTGACACAGGCGTAGCTTCAGTCAAAGACTGGCAAGAAGAACAGTGACAAGCAACATCTGTTTTTTCATTCATGAGAAAACCATCAGTAAATAAGGTAGAAAGTGCACACTCATTGTAATACTTTTTCATGAGTGTAATATTTAAGAAGAAAAAACAAAAGACTGCTTGTTCTTTAGATGACAGTGATTACAATATAGGATGTAATAAGACTGTCCACAAAAAGACCAGTCTGTAACTTATAACATATGTGTACTCTATATAGATATATAGGAATAGTTAAATAGACGTATATTTAAGCTTTAAACAGAGATCAAAGCTTCCAATATTTGTGCATAATAAAATATTAGTAATAAGATGAGAGCACAAACAAATGGCCTGGAGGAGCGTGTGTAGTTTTGATGTAGAACAAGGTTATGCATGGAGCAGAAATATTTTCTTCTGTTTTTGAGCACTGGAGGAGCACAAGATAAGCACAAGTGACCAGTCTCTCTCTCTCTCTCTCTCTCTCTCTCTCTCTCTCTCTCTCTCTCTCTCACACACACACACACACACACACACACACACACACACGTTTGACTTTGTAATACTACTATGCCTACTACTGGTAATAATAATAAAATAAATAAATATAAATATTGTAATCATAATAATAATTATTATAATTCTACTACTACTACTACTACTACTACTACTACTAATAATAATAATAATAACAATAGGAAAAATGAACTGACCCTACACAACACTCCCCTAAACAAAACGGAACCCTACATATTATTTAAGCTGCGTTTTTTTATGTTGTTGTTGTTGTTGTTGTTGTTGTTGTTGTTGTTGTTGTTGTTGTTGTTTTAAAAAGTCCCCACAATGTCACACCTGTCAGATATTCCTATCCTTGTTTATCTACTATTTAGTAACCACCAAGATATAAAAACCTGTGCCCCCCACCCATACATTCTGACACTGATTGGGCATAATGAGCAGCTCACTGTCACTGTTGATTTCCAGTAGCACCATACTGTTAAAAGATGGCAGCTATGTATAACCTGCTACTCCTCTCTCTATTGCAGAGAGAAAAAAAATGTTTGAGCATGTCAGGCCAGATGGCAACACATTTAAAATGACTTCATCATTTTTATTTAGTACCTCAAAGGTAAAATATTGCTGAAATTCGAAATCTGCTGAACATTTGGCAACAAAATGTTCAAATAAGTGAAACTCTTTTCTGATGCTTTGTTGGCAAAACAACATCATATAAGAAGATATTTCAAGTAAAAAAAAAGGATAAATTTTATGTAATATTATATATTTTATATTTTATTTATTTATTTATTTTTATTAATAAACTGAACAAAACAAACTCTTCTTGCCAACTAGCGGTTATAAAGTTTATTATAGCGTTATCACCCTTATTTTATTTTATTTTATTTTATTCACTTCTATAAGATTAAAATCAGAAAAAAATTAGCTATATTTTACACATACAAAATCCAAAATTGGTGGAAAGACGCCTACAGTTTAATCCTTTGTAATATCATTCCAATGCTATGATCGTTGCATCATTTTTAAAATTATTATTATTATTATTATTATTATTATTATTACTGTTGTTGTTGTTGTTGTTGTTGTTATTTCATATATTATATAACAAGCCTATATAGTGAGTTATTCAAAGTCAATATGATTAGAATGAAATTAGAAAAAGAAAACATCAACAAAACATTGATAAACAAATAAATGACCTCTACTTATTAGTGGTGGTTGCTTATGACAATGATATCAAAGTTCTAAATATACAGAGCTTAATAAACATGAGTTTATAGGAAATAGTACAGCTACTAATGTGATAAATCAATGATTTCATGAAAGAAAGATAACCTAATGTGATTTCTTTTTTGTTTATCTTGGAAGGTGTTCAAACATTTTATTTGTTACTTTACATTAATCATAGATTTTTAAATTTTATTTCACTGTTTAGCTATAGTAAGGAGCGTCACGTTGAATATCTCTTAGGCGATATCTCCAAGGACCAGCCTCCACCACAAATTCCTCCTGGGCATCCTTCTGGAAAACGGCACGAGGGTTTACTAAACATCATTGCGGCCATGGCACCAATTATAGTTAATATACATCAAATGGCTTGAGGCCTAGGAACAGCCTGATCACTCCGATAATACCAACTGTCACTCCGTTAGCTGCTGAGCAGTGCTGCTCAAATAATTAGTCCACGCTCTGTGAAGGAAACAGTGTAAAAGTAGCCAAGATGACATCCAAAATATGGGCTTTGGCTCAGATGGAGTGAAAACCCGTAGTCATGTGAGCCAAGGAAATGGAAATGTCTGCAGACAAGAACCAGCACACACAGACAGACAGCAGTGTTTAACAATAGTACTCATGACGTTGTGGCGTAGTGGAACTAGAAGCTTCTAATCCAATACCCTGGGAGTGTTTAGTCTCGGTTTGTTAAGGTCTGTGTCTAATGGGAATCACAATGAATCCTCAGTTAACAAATGTTTCTCATTTATCCGCTATTGTCACTATTGTG
Source organism: Clarias macrocephalus (assembly GCA_011419295.1). Taxonomy (NCBI): domain Eukaryota; kingdom Metazoa; phylum Chordata; class Actinopteri; order Siluriformes; family Clariidae; genus Clarias; species Clarias macrocephalus. The sequence goes on from JAAGKR010000346.1 coordinate 93,142, forward strand.
CTGCTCAAACAGTATTATAACAGTAAATAATATTCTCTTAGAATAAAACAGAATAATACTATAAACGAATAAACTACTTTATTAAGTTCATAGACATTATGTGGACATGGATGACTGTCATTCGTTTGCTCGTTTATTTGCTCCTTCGTTTGTTTTTTCTTTCTATTACTTTTATTTTATGTCAAGCAACTGTCTGACACAAATAGTATCTATAATAATAAATATTGTGTAATCAGGGCATTAGTTCGATCAGGCCAAAAACATGTTCAAACAGTAAGGAATCCATGCACATGTTTCTGTAATGTCTTTGAATAAAAGTCATTTGGATGAAAATTCCTTTGGATAAAAAAAAAATACTAAGCAATTAAATACGATGCTCTCCTTTCCATGTGTATCATGTGTTTATGTGGTGTTTGGCATCATCAGCAAATGTGCATTTAGGGATTCATAGAAAAATACTTCTTTCACTACTGTCAGTATGACTTTTTATTCTCCACACGCATGTGAGTAGGTGTAAAAGATGTTACCTGCCTTGTGACTGCAACCGATGTTACACATGAACTGTGCGGTTTTTGACACCATGAAAGGTGTGAAGTCATCAGCAGTTCAGGAGGTTTATCTCCACTCTTTATATTACAGATTAGACACAAAAAGTTTCTGTTGCAACTGAGAAATTTAGAAATACCAATTTTTATAATTGACATAGGGTTTAGGTAAAAATTTATGTATCTAAAAATATTATTGTTTCTCTGTCTCTTTTTCTTTCTCTCCATCTCTTCTTCTCTCTCACACACACACTGCGTGGCAGACAATCAGGGCGCAGCTCATCTGTGTGAAGCCAGCTGGCTGTGGGGTCCCCGGGAGCTGAGTACTTCTCCCCCACTGAGTGCAATTGAGAATCCAGCCCTGGTTTAACTCTTCACACAGCCCACAGCCAGGCCTGGCACACACTGTCGGTCTATAGCACTACGACGCTATCAGCTACAATAAGGCCCAGTCTATAGATTCACACACATACACAAACACAGACAAACACATACGGGTCCATTGAAAATCTCAGCCTTTTCTAATAGCCATATCTATTCATTCACCCCCAACAACACAATCAAAAAATATTTCTTGTATTGTGCACATACCCATACCTCCAGACCATTCACCCACTTAGGACACCCTGTTCCTGAAAAGCACTGCAGGTGCCACTGTCTGTTTGGGTGCAGTAATTAAACAGAGCTCTAAATCAGACAGGCAGAGAAATGCGCGCAGGGTGTGTTCACGCAAGTGGTGCTGACTGCAATGGTTAAAGATGGCTGTCCGGAGAGCGACGTGTAATTGGTGATGATGGGAACGGACACAAGCCACATGAGGCCAACGACAAAGAACTGCCATCGCCACCAACAAAGAGCCAGCGGGAGGCCTGGCCATATGCGCCGGGGCAGGGCAGCTTCAAAGGCAACCAGAGTCTCACTGCTCTCCATTTCACACCCAGAGAGCCGTCCCAAAAATGATATTTCACAGTATCATTACCATTCATCCACAATGTTTATGCAGTAACGGCTCCATGGAGCTGGGAAGTGAGAGAAGTACAGAACTGCTTGTATTGAACTGGATGCAGGTAGAAGAAGGTGAAGCTGTGCCATTAAATGCAGGTGACACACACACACACACACACACACACACACACACACACACACACACACACACACACACACACACACACACACACACACACACACACACACACACACACACCTGAGCAGTACATTCAGAGATCCTGTGTGTATGTGTGTGTGTGTGCGTGTGTGTGTGTGTGAAAAACTACCTGTTCTTGCAACACTGTCGTAATCTTTTCTTTTTCTTTTCATTTCTTTCTTTTTTTTTTTTTTGATCTCACAGATATTCTTAGATATAAATTTCTGCATCCAGCATGGTAGTAGGAATCCCTCCAGGATTTTCTTAAGATTTTATTTGCATTTCTCCAAGTGTAGTGTTTAGTTCCCCCTAGTGGTCATTTCTAGAAACTAACACCTTTTCTGTTAATAAAGTCATGTAATGTTGTAAGGTTTATTTCTTCCATTATAGTTTAAGTTATTCTTTCATTTTGTTTTAGAGTTACACACATAATTGTCTAAATATACATAAATAAATATAAACACAACCATTATAGAGCAATTTTGCATATATTTCACATTTGACATTGTGTAATCAGTAAGATCAGTGACGTCATGATACCAACATAAACAAAAATAATACTTGGGCGGATCATACTGAAGAAATGGGTTCATCACAATATAAATATAATTATATTTATTATAATATAATAAATATTTTTTAATAGTTTGTTTTGACAAAATGTAGCTACTGTCTTGTTTCATACAATTAAACAATAAGTTACATTTTATATTCTACTTTTAAGATGATTAAGTAGATAATTGAGCACATGCATTTTCAGAAACTCATTCGTGGAAATAAAGCATGGCTCGTGTGCACACATTATCTGATTGTGTAGATAGGATTCATTTATGTAATGTAGCAGTTTCTGTGGCATTCAGAATATGCCACTTCTGAACCCCTGAGATCTCATTCTAAGAAAAACAGATAAGGAGGAAGTTGCTAAATTCACTTAAGTGTTTTGCTTCACTGATCCATACCATGGTTCTGACTTCAGGCATTCAGGTAAAAGTTTAAAACCAGGACGTGTTTTTTTTTTTTTTTTTTTTTGCATTAGACTGCGAGCATGAATATTGTCAAAGTATTTCTATTTCTGATTTTAGCGCAGTGCACTATGATTCTTTTTCTTCGCAGCACTCTTAAACAGCAGCACACAATCATCATAGACATTAACTGCATTGGCCAGAACTGCATTTTGTTTGTGCAACAGTGCATTTGATATTTTATTTAATACTTCCCTTTTTTGTTTGCTATGTTTCATTTTATATTATGCATATATTGATTTTACTGTTTATCTTAAAACATGTGATTACCTAGTGAAAAATCCAAACTGCATGATACAGTTGTATAATACAGTAAATTCTCCATTATGCACAAAAAAACATGTTCTTTGTTCAAATATATCTGTTCAATCAGCTTTATACTTTTTTTTAACCTATCTAAATTGTTACAACAAAGTCTGCATCTAAATCCGCTCCATTTGCTACATGTATTAGATTTAGATAGACTTTGTCGTAACAATTTAGATAGGTTAAAAAAAAAAGTTTAAAAGCTGATTGAACAGATAAATGGGAACAAAGAACATATTTTTTGTGCATAATTTCAGACCAGCTTTTAGTTATATTGTGTATATACGAAAGGTGTTCAAATCAAACCAGGACTCTTGATTGCGCAGAATAATGGAACACAGTTATGCACTACAATGCACTTATCCCAGTGTTTCACTAGTGCTTGTATACCATCCAGGTATAAGGATTTCTCGGTACACCAGAGCCATGATCAGACTGCCTGCTTCATGTCTGAAATGCTGGCCTCCCCGGAATTCCTTTAATGGCCCAAATGTGGAAATGGCTTGAAGTGAGGTCAGGACCGTACAAGGGATGTGGAAATAACTCCCAGATTCCCAGATTTCCTGTTATGTACAAGTGGTGCTGATGAATGATAAACGTGTTCACCGTTTCCACAGACAGATGCGTCTTTTCCATAAGATGGCAACAAGTTATCAGTTGAATTTCAAGGATCATTTTCAAAAAGGAAAATTTAAAAACATTTAGTTTGATCAGACCTGCAAAAATAGTAAGGAATCCATAAAGATGTTTCTGTAATATTGTTAAAGGATCCTTTGGATAAAAATTACTAAGCAATTAAATATGATGCTCTCCTTTTCCTGTGTACCTTACTGTGCATTTAAGGATTTCGGAAAAAATACTTATTTCACTTCTGTCAGTATGACTTTTTATTTTCCACAAGCATGTGAGTAGGTGTAAAAGTTATTACCATGATTTCCAATAATGCTACACAGTTTTTGACACACTTGAAGGTGTGAAGTCACCAGCAGTTCAGAAATTTTATCTTCATTGTTTATATTACAGATTAGTCACAAAGACACCCAGGAAGTTTGCTCCTCATCTGAAATACTGGCCTCCCAGGAACTCCTTTAATGATCCAAACATGTGGAAATGGCTTGGAGTGAGATCAGGACTGTATAGGGATGCGATGACAACATCAAGACAAGTTCCAATAATGTGCAAGTGGTGTTGATGAATGATTGTGTGTACAGTTCCCATAGACAAAAGCGTCTTTTCTTCAAGTTGACAACAACTTATCAGTCGGTTTTCAAGGATCAGGCACTGAATGATCACAGGAACTTTGAAGCATTTGCACCTTTCGAATGTTTTACTGTGGCTAAGAGTCTTGGTTTTAATTGAATGACACATGTCTGATAATCTTACGTTTGATTAGATTGAATTGATTTATTTATGTTAAGTACTGAACATTCTATAGCACTCAGCACACTGGTGCATTTGGTGTAAGCTCTTTTAAATGAAATTTGCTGTCAAGGATATTTTATGGAGCTCTAGCTTCTCTGTCTTATGCATAATTCCCCCCAAATCAGTTTCACTCTGACCTCCCTCCCCTCAAGAACGAAAATAAAAAGGTCAGATTTCTGAGAAGTGACTTTCATGCATGTCTCATGCTGGGTCGTCACTTTCAATATTCGAAAACCTTTCTGTCACAGAGCCATCAGCACCACATATACACCACCAGGCATGGCTAGACATACTCGAATCTTTCACTATGGCACCCTGTAATTCCCCCTCATTTTCACAGAAGGCATGATAAGAGGGTAAGCAATGTAAATCACAGGTATAGAACTATACTATACTGTTGCAAAACCCAGTAAGCATTCTTTGGCTTCTTTTTCTCATTTATTTCTTCTTTGCCATAATTTTGCAATTTTGTCTTCTTAGAATGTCCCACTTCTCAAATAGACTTAAGAAAGCAGAAGCGAGGATAAACACTTGAATGTACTAATGAGGTCTTCAAATACCGAAAGCTTAAGCGTGCTCTAGGACGGTTCGAAAGAAGGAAACCTTCCCTACTGCGCGTGTGAAACATCAGTGTCATTTCATTTTTGCAGCGTTCTTAGAATGGAGAGATCTTTAACTCTGTGCAGCCGAATTAATGGAGCATGAAATCTGCAGGGTGTTAACTTGCAGGTGATGCCGTCTACACGCGGCCTGTGTGGTGTGACCTAAGTATGGTGTGTCATGACTGCATGTGAGGTGTGCCAGCTAGTGACCTTTTGCTGGTCTAAAGTCATCAACTTCAATTACAACAAACCTGGCTAGTAGAAAGCTATGCATTATACCAACATTAGACTGAACTACACCTGTATCTACTGTAACTTTAGTTGCATTCAAATTGTACCAGGAATATATTTGTTTCCGATATATCTGCAGTGGCTAGTTTTTAATACCCTTTGTCTCATGTATGCCTGATATTGAACATCATTACTGTATTTGTTTCAATTAGATATATACATATGCAGTTTAGCTGCAAAGTCCATCATATTATTATTATTATTTACTTTATGTTTACCTAAAACTGTGCTTCTGCTTTTTTTAATTCAAGCAACATTTTTAGAATGTACTGATGCACAGATCTACGACGGGGTGTTCAAGTCAAACCAGGACTTTAACTGAACGAAGCCATAAAACCCATTGACATTTACAGAGGAATTAAAGCACAGTATGGTGATGAGATAACTTGTCCTACCTAGGACAGATTAGTTCTGTTTGTGGGAACAGTACCAACAATCATTCACAAACAAAACTTCTACATTACAGGAACTTGGCTGAAAGTTATTGCCACATGCACCATACAGACCTGGCCTCACATGAAGCAATCAGTCTGATCAGTTTTTGGCATTCTGAGAAAACTTTTTACATTTAAATATAATGTACACTTCATTGCTTGATGGTATTCAAGCAGGAGTCAAACACTGGAATAAGTGCATTACCATAGCAAGGGATTATATAGAGAAATACAGGTAGTTTTTACTCTTATAATTGTGTTCGGTTATTCTGCACAATCAAAAGTCTCATTTTGATGCGTTGCATATAAAAATCATCATATATCAATACTACTGTAAATTGCACATACTGTATAAGCAGGTTACCTATTAAAGCCAGAAATATGTATATTCGTAATGTGTTTGACTAATACTTGAGGGACGTCTCAAATTAGGATAAACATGATCAGTCAATGCAATGCCTGATAACAAAACACAGCATAACGAAGCCAGATTAAGTTTTGTCATCTGCCCTGTATTTAAATGTCATTTAGACTTGTGTAATAAGTGCGAGCCTGCATCCTCTTTGATAAACAGTCACACTGCTCCTGTGAAGTTTACTTTTAGAAAGTGGAGATTCGAGAGGTGGTGATCATACAAACCTGCCAAAACCACACTCCTTATCACAACTTCTGCCGCGCTGCTCAATTCTGCCTTCAACAATTTTCTTTAGAATCTCATTATATCAAGTACATTCAGGTTTCATATCTTTAAATATAATAAGAAGTTTATGCACTTTGCCTTTTGAAAAGGAAAAAAAATCTTAATTCCAGTGTATGAGATGTATGCTATGCACACACTGATCTTCCTCATGTTTTGTTTTGTGGATACTGTGCAAACACATCTTACCTCAACATCCTCTTTCTAAATAGGTCAGCTTACAATGGCAGGTGCTTGTGGTTTGTTCATGAAAAAAAAAAACATGATATTTGTCTGACACTGAAATTAATATATGTATGTATATAAAATAATAATACAGGTTTCAGTGTCACTCGATATTAAACACCACGCATCATTACGTTTAACCTGTTGTCTGATAAGACATGTAGGATCTCTTGACATTTACACTGGGTATGTCCCCGCGACCGCATTTTAAAGGAACTGGTTGATGTCAAAGCAAAATGGAATTTAACAGAATTTTGTCACGCAAAAGATTCTGGGCAAAATAGGCTCTGACAATGACTCTTCAGTGAGTGGAGTAGGTGTGTGTTTCTGAAGTTGTCGCTCAACAAAATTTTGCCGACACAGCTCCCACTCACTTCGCAACCCACATGCACAGAAAGCAACATCTGCTGTTACTGTGATCCATCAAGGCTGCTGAATTATATGTAAGTCTTTTGTTTATTATTAAAGTTATCATTTGCCACAAATACCATCAGCTGTTACAGAATATCCTTGTTTTATATTAGATTACAATTTAAACTGTAATTATTTATCATCATTTATCATCATATCATATTTACCAGTAACACATGGCAAAAGAGATCTATTATGCAAATATTCTATACAAAACAATTTCTGAAGCGAATGTTTCACTCGATGTTTTTGTTTCTTACATCAAGAAAATGGACACGCAATCTCCATCAAACGAAAGTATCTCCAACCAAACCTGCAATGTGTTCACCTCCAAAGAATCAGCTCAGATTCTTTTTCCTATCTTCTATATTATTGTGCTCGTCGTCAGTGTCTCGGGCAACAGCCTTGTCCTGTACATCACTAGCCAGAAAAAGAAGAAGTTCAACTCCACCACACTGTACCTGATCAACCTGGCAATCTCTGATACCCTCTTCACGCTCGCTCTTCCCGGTCGCATCACCTACTACATCCGTGGTTTTGACTGGCCCTTTGGAGATCTTTTCTGCAGACTCACTGCTTTTGTCTTCTATTCAAACACCTACACAGGCATTGCTTTCATGACCTGCATCAGTGCTGATCGCTACCTGGCCATGGTGCATCCACACAAGTGTCCAAAGCTGAGGAGCCTGAAGGTGGTGCGAGGCATCTGCATCCTGGTCTGGGCCATTGTTTTCCTGGAGACATCTCCTATGCTCTTCAGGAGCATGATAAAAGAGTGGGAAGGTCACCAAACATGCATGGAGTACTCCAACTTGGATGAATCATCTAAAACGCCATATGTGCTTTTGCTTGCCTGCGTTATTGGGTTCTGTTTGCCCCTGGGCCTAATCCTGGGCTGCTACAGCCAAATCAATTCCAAGCTTTCCAAAATGGCCAAAGAGAACCCTATGACTGGCAAGTCAGGGAAAAGCAGCAGGGCCAAGAACATAATACTGTTGATTTTGCTGAGTTTTATGCTGTGCTTCTGCCCCTACCATGTCAACATCATGCAGTTCATGGTGCGCAGACTTTTCCGTAAACCTTCTTGTGAGGAAAAGAAGGCCTTCAAGATGTCTCTTCAGATCACTGTATCCATGATGAACCTCAACTGCTGCCTGGATCCTGTCATCTACTTTTTTGCAATTAAGACATATAAGCAGAGAGTAATGAGCCTCTTTAAGGGCTACATGCCTGCATCACTTTCTTCAAAAAGCATGCCTGAAAATAGCTCTAGCAACACTTAAGAGCCATCCTATTTGAGTAACTAGAGGAAAGATCATATTGAATTTTAGAAATCCAACAATCTGAAATAATAATAATAATAATAATAATAAAAATAATAATAATAATAATAATAATAATAATAAAACATATATAATAAGAAAAATAATAATAGAAATAATAAAAAGAAGAATAACTTTGATTAATAAATTATGTTAGAAGGATACATTCTATCTATTGTAAGGGTTGGCACATTGGCAACATGTGTTAACTAATTACTATCTTTTAATTGATGACCATAATCCACCTGAATATCATTTCTATGTCACTGAATCTGTTCTTATGTAAAGCTAGAACCAGTTAAAAATTCTATGATTATCAAGAGTCTAGCTGAAACATATGTATGCTTATTATCTTTATAGGATATTGTGATTATGTCCAGAAACTACTGTCTTGTTGGACAAGTATATAGTAGGACAAACTATGACCAAGAGACTGTCAAATGATCACAGTTGGCTCCAGAATTTTAAATGCATTAGTATTCAGAAGGTTATTTAAAGATTTCAAATAACCTCTATTGGAAAATGCTGCAAGGATATGATGAAATGTAAATAGTATACAAAAATATGTTCACCACTTAGCTTAAACACACCTGCTATGTTCTGCATGGTATCCAAGGTAAAAATATGAATATTGCAAAAAGCCATATAAAGCTACTTTTAACTGTATTTGTGTATTATAAATAACTTTTAAAATGTGACATAAGTCACAGAAAATGATAAATTGACATGATTCTTTTTCTTTTTTATTAACATTCATTGTATTCTTTAAACTGAAATGTAACAGTTGAAATGTAACTTGTTAATAAAGAATTGTTTTTATTAAACAGAGAATCTCAGCTGCCCTTTATATGTACGTGATACCTGTACTATAAAGATGATCAAATCTGAATTTGAATCTGAATCTGAAACCCTTTTGACTGTGGTGTACAGTTATTGGCTGATTGAGAAAATGATACCTTTAATACTTGTAATGGATACTTTGAAGGTTCAATTATAAAATGTAAACAGGTTTTTTTCCTTCCAATTGTAATCAATTAAGGTTACTGATTATTCATAAATATACATTTATGCTTAATCATTGTGAAGAAGCACATGTTTCATCCCTGCCTCCCAGCAGAAAGCAATGCCCTAAAGGATGCAGAATCTTTTTCATGCAATAAAGAAGCAACAACCGACACAATTTTAATTCTTATATTATATATTTTTAATTTCGCTCTTACAAATGATTAATTTTTATATATTACTCTTGTAAGAATTCCCTGGCAAGCACTGAAAAAGTGTCATTACATTTTGGCCAGCATGCATAACTAGTTTCCCAGTCCCTGCTGCTGAAAAACATCTCCACAGCAGGGTGCTGCCACCACCATGTTTCATTGTGGAGCTGGTGTTCTTGGGGTGCTGGGATGTGTTGGGTTTGTGTTAGCCATAGAGTTTTCTTCTGTGGCCGAAAAGTTAAAATTTAGTCTGATTTGACCAAAACACCTCCCTCTATACATTTGGGGAGTCGCCTTCATGTCTTTTGGCACACCCAAAATCTGACTTCCTATTTTTAACACTTAGTAATGGCTTTTTTCTGGCCACTCTTTCATAAAGCTCAGCTCTATGGAGTGTATGGCTTATTGTGATCCCATGCACAGATACACCAGTCTCTGCTGTAGAACTCTGCAGCTTCTTCAGGGTTACCTTTGCTCTCTGTTTTGCCGCTCTGATTAATGCCCTTCTTTCCCGGTCTGTGAGTTTTGGTCGATGGCCCTCTCAAGATGATGGATTTGATAGTGCTCCGGGGGAACAATTGGTTATTTTTTTATAATCTAACCCTGACTTGTACTTCTCAACACCTTTGTCCCTGACTTGTTTGGAGAGCTCCTAGATCTTCAGGTGTGATGCCTCTTGCTTACTGGTGTTGCAACTTCAGGGGCCTTTCAGAAAAGGTGTATTTATACTGACAGATCGTGGGACACTTACAGTAGATTACACACAGGTGGACTTCATTTCACTAATTATGTGACTTCTAAAGGTAATTGGTTGTACAAGAACTTTTGATGGGCTTTATAGCAAAGGGGTTAATACATATTCACATGCCAATTTTCAGATTTTTATATATAAAAAAATTGTGTATATATTTTTTCTCATTTCACTTCAACAACTTAGACTATTTTGTGCAGATTCATGACCTAAAATTCAGATTAAGAAAAACATTTAATTTACAGGTTAAAAATTAACAAAACATGAAAAGTGGGCTGCGGGGGGGGGGGGGGGGGGGGGGGG
>JAAGKR010000346.1:103850-165124 GCA_011419295.1 Clarias macrocephalus
GGGGGGTGCAGATGTTTTATCTCATAGTGGTGTTTCACATTACTGCTTTTTATTTGGATTTTATTTACATTTCGGTTTCGGAACAAATGAGAAAAACGAGTCTTAAACCAGTTGATGCTTTGACCTAATCTGGCACAAAACTGGTCATAACTTCAATTCTACTCAACATTTTGATTTCATTTATGGTGCAGGTTTAACTTCAGACAAATACCTACGTTACCTACCGACAAAGTTGTCCTGTCAGTTTTGTGCGATGCTGTGACAAAAATCTTTGCTTTCGGATCCTACAATGTATGAAACGTAAAGATATTATTGAAAGAGTGACTCCTGACCAATGTACCAACAAAACCTTTCTTTTATTAACATAGATAACGGTTGCTGTACACATTTTTGCATTTCTGCCATTTTTAAAAAGATTGTACATTCAAATTTGTCAATATTAATAAAATAAAATAATTAATTAAAAAGACAGAGTGTGTTTTTGTTTAACTGATTGTTTTTCTGCACACAGCCTACCTGTTTTTACAAGCTATTGACCAATACTCTATATAAGAATTATCACATTATCACAATAAACTACATTTTCTTATTTACCAGAAAAAGGAGAAGAAAACACTTTGAAGCACAATGAACAGACATTTCTGCTGTTTTGCATCATTCTGTTTGCTGTTCTGCAGAATGTGCTTGCTCTCTTTTTTGTTTTGATTTGCACAACATGAGAGTGCAACGGTTAATATTACTAAGAAACTGACAAATCCTTCAAAGCACATAGTGAAGACTTCAAGGAGAGCAGGGAACAGGCATATATATATATATACGCACCAGTTTGAAGACTGGGGTATGTAGGTGTCGTAGGTGTACATGCTGGAGCCGCTTTTCTTCTTCCTGTCATAATTTCTCTTAACTCAGCTCTATGGCAGGATGGCATGATAACCACAAAACATATGCTGCTCTGTATTTTATACAGTCACAAAACTATATATAGCTGTGCAGTTGTAGTAGAAGTATGCCAAAGCCTAAAAAAAGGAGGTGTGTGGTTAAGATTTAGAGTTTCTTGTTACTGTACTTGAAGGTGAAGATGATATTATTTCAGATTACAATCTTAAGCCTTCCTAGCAAAGTAGTGATAAAGTGGCATGAATCAGTCAATAAATATTAACACTATATTAACATCTAAACACTTGTGGTACACAGTCATCATTGCTCTACACCAGTGCCGCAATAAGTTGTCTGACCTTACAGCTAGTCACAGAAACTACAACTCAGAACATCACTGTTATTTTTCTACTATGTAAGTAATTTAAATAGGTTATAATAGGCTAATTAACACCCCGCACCACCCACACAGACACTTTTAATTAAAATGTGTCCTACTAATTTAATTGTTTACAGCGCTTTACTGAATCACAATCAGTTGTACGTTTTTTAACATAATTCATTTCAGATCCATTCTTTCTCGCACTGCCACGTGACCTCGTTTCATTTCAGGTCACAGCTATGAACCTTGTTTTGCTTACTGTAATGTCAGGTTAAATATTTTTGAGATCGGACTATTTATGCCCTGGTGCCCTATGTGTATTCACCCACTGTTTTTCATTAACCTCTTTCTGCATCCTTCCTATTACAATTGAACTTTATTTATATCTTGTCAGCACTATGTGTAAGTCATGCACTGTATATTTGCACCTTGGGTCCAGAAAAAATGGAATATCATTTAATTTCCTGATTACTGAACACATACTTAGTTTTTCCATTGTCCAGGTAAAATAAATGTACCTTTTAAGATTGTACCTTATAAGATTATTTACGTCATGTAACGTTGATATAAAATAAAACTTAAAATAAACCATGATTCCTCCTACCTTCTCCTCACTCTGTGCCCGGCTTCCTGTTACTCTGTGGTTAAACATTACAAGTTGGTACAAGTGTCTAAGATACTATATACAATAGCTAGGATATATCTTAAATGGTGTATGACGTAGGTGTAAAAAATTCACACAATTTCAGATTGGATACAGAACTGACTGTGGATTATGATTTCGGACAGATTGTCAATATAGCGCACAGTCAGGAACATCACACTGTTGTACTAAATGTTCTTTTTTTCCTTTGACACAATTCAAACCTTTTTCACAACAAATAAATAAATCCCAAATACTGTTATATTCAATAAAAAATATTATCAAACACACTTCCACACAGTTACAATTTATTTTAAAGATTTTGTCTAAAAGTAGAGAGTCAAATACTGTACAGTGTGAGGATCCTTTTAAAGACATTCATAATCCATATATTTTCAAAATCTTCGTAATCCAGGCAAAATACCTGAAAAAGTATCTAAAACAGTAAGTAAGTAACTTAAAAAAAAAAAAAATCTATTAAGATAAATAGTTTAAACGTACGCAAGTGTAAATGGCGATTTGCAGTTTCTTTAGAGAATGAGCAGGAAGGTACGTTGAATTCTTTGTGATTGGCAGAATACATACTTGAACTCCAGGAAATGAGAAAACTGCTGGTTAGGAAGGTAACACTTGTGAGTTCTCCTATAGAAAATCTTATATAAAAATTGGTTATTTGAAAAACGTGAAGCAGCAAAGCACACATCATTTAACCCCCAAATCCTTAAAGCTTCCTACAGCTCAGGGGTGTAATCAGTGGAGAACCAGGGAACATGTCCCCCATGTGTATGACAGAGGGAAATCCAACCCACTAATCCAATGTTGAATTACATCAACCAGGATTCTAATTCATGAAACACCCCTTTGACATATGCAAGTAGTGTTCAAGTCGAACCAATATGCATAATAACAAAACACAGTTATGAAAGTAAAATCTAAATGCATTTCTCTATATAATCCCCAGCTCCTCTAATGCCCTTATCCCAGTGTTTCACTAGTAGTTGGACACTCAAAATCATTTGTTTCTCCATCAGTGCTCGCCTTGAGTTCAGACAGATCACAAATGAGTATTGTTAAGGAAAATAAAAGAACCAGATATAAACTTTTTCATTACCAAACAGTCTAAAAGACAAGTGAATTCCACAGACAGTCAACATTGTTTAGCATGGTATGAGAATCACAACACATGGGTAAACTATATTTGCAGTGCTAGGTAACTAACTGTCTGTTTCATTATTACATTTTAATCAGATGATGTACAGTATCATAAACAGTGATTCTCAACTCAGGATGGCCCCCTGCCCTATCTTTGAGTGTTTTCTCAGCTCCAAGCACACCTGATTTAACTAATCAAGTTCAAGTTCAAGTAGGCTTGTATTGTCATTTCAGCCATACACAGATTAGTACACAGTAAAACGAACCACCATTCCTCCAGGAACAAGGTGCTACATACAACATAAATTAACAACATAAATTAACAAAACTAATTAGCTTACTAAGAAACCTAATTAGCTGACTAGCTGAGACAAGACAGATTGACATCTCTTAAGTTAACAGAAAAACGATCTAACTTCTATACAAAAGAGACAATATAAAGCGCACATGCAAAAGAGTGACCACACGACAACATGACACATTTCAATACGTGGTAATGAGGTAATGAATTGAGGTAGACAGAGGAGAAACAGTAAATAGTATGAATTGAGTTGGTTTGAAACATTTTTAGATGGTTGTTGATCAGTGTGTTGTTTATCAGTTGAGTCTCAATGTTTTGAGGTAGTTGAATTTATTTGTGTGTGTGATTATGTGTGTGTGATTATATATGTGTGTGTGTGTGTGTGTGTGTGTGTGTGTGTGTGTGTGTGTGTGTGTGTGTGTGTGTGTGTGTGTGGTTGTGTTGGTGTGTATCAGTCCAGTCCCTTTTTGTTGAGGAGATTGATGGCTTATGGAAATAAGCTGTTGCACAGTCTGGATGTGAGTGCCTGAATGCTTTGGTGGGACGGTGAAGAGTGTGTGTGATGGGTGTGTCTGATCAGCCACAATGCTAGTGGCTTTGCGGATGCAGCGTGTGGTGTTGATATCCTCGATAAAGAGAAGAGAGACCCCAATGATCTTCTCGGTTGTCCTCACTATCTGCTATAGGGTCTCCAAACCAGACAGTGATGCAGCTGTTCAGGATACTCTTGATAGTCCCTCTATAGAGGGTGGTAAGGATGGTGGTGGAAGCTGGGCCTTCCTCAACCTTCTCAGGAAGCACACATGTTGTTGGGCTTTCTTGTGGAAGGAACTGGTGCTGAGCGACCAGATGAGATTCTCCTCCAGGTGGACACCCAGGAATTTGTTAGTGTTAATGATCTCCACAGAGGAGCTGTTGATGCTCAGCGGAGAGTGGTCGCTCTGTGTCCTGAAGTCAACAACTATCTCTTTTGTTTTATCAATGTTCAGAGACAGGTTGTTGTCTTTACATCAATCCATCAGCCTCTGCACTTCCTCTCTGTATGCTGACTCATACTGTAGTTCTTGCTGATGAGACCCACCATGTCATCAAACTTGATGATGTGGTTGAAACTGTGTGTCGCTACACAGTCATGAGTCAGCAATGTGAACAGCAGGGGGCTGAGCACAGAGCCCTGGGAGGACCCGGTACTCAGTATGATGTTGCTGGAGGTGCAGTTCCCGATCCGCACTTCTGGTTAGACAGTCCAGGATCGAGTTACAGAGGGAGCAATAGGCTTAACAGGCTCAGCTTCCTGATCAGGTGTTGGGGGATGACGGTATTGAATGTGTTGAATCAGCAAATTAACAGCCTTTTCTTCATTGAAGTGGCCATGATAGAGCAGAGAAAACACTCAAATGTGCAGGAAAGGACCTGGTAGAGACCCACTGATATACAATATGCTCACATTATCTTGCCTTGGATGGACACTATTATAAAGGAAAGTCATACTGTACATTTTTTACTCATTGTTCTGTATCTGCTCCTCTTAATATGTCCAGGAGATGTAGAATGTAGTTACAGAACACCACAGGGAGGAAAGGGCTTGCAGGGACAATGTAAAAGAGACTTCAGAGACTTCTAAGTTAGAAACTACATCCTTGTCCTCTACCTCAAAGAAATGAACATCATAATAAACCTCTGCAATGTTTTCTATCAATGTTTCATTTCAGCAAGCAATGCTATATTTTGGCTTTGTGTATGTCTGACTGGGGATTTCACACTTGTTGCCGCTCATACAGCTGATAGTATGCTATATTATTCATTCATCTGCTCTGTCTCAAAATCCAAACACTTGCTGGGAATAGTGAGTCAAAATACTGACCCACTATTTCTTCCTTCTCAATGTTAAACAAAAACTCTTTGATGAATCATTATACATTTATTTACAGACCCAGTTTAGTGTTTTATAGGTACAGTATACACACAGATCAGCCATAATATTAACAACACCAGTTCAAGGTTGTTGATCCGGCTAAATTCCCCAGATCCAAATCCGGTCAAGCATCCACAGGACGCACCGGACAAACAAGTCCGTTTGAAAAACAAAGTCATTTGTTGACCACAAGAAATTATGGTGACAGCAATCAAACTCCTGAGAGTTAAACTGGCTTTAGATGAATGGTGGGACTGTCCAAAAGGGCCCGGCACCTGTTTGTGATCTACTGTATATATGACATGAGAACTTGTAGAACAACAAGTCTGCTAATCTCTCGAACTCTTGAACATCACCTAGGACTTTTGTTTTGCTGCTATGGGTTTGTTTGATTTTTTGGAGACGGGGCTCTGAAATTTAGGGATTAACACAAGGTGAGATATTCAGCTCATAAGGTATAAGTAGGGATCACCTTCGGTTAATTTAGCAATTTAAATGAGCACTTAGGTATATTATTTTATTGAGCACTCACACTAAATGCATTACAAAATGTACAATTTAAAACACAGGGTTTGTGTACATTTTTCCCTCAGAATCAGAGACCACAAGCTCAAGATGCCGATTACCAACAACGTTACCGCAGAACTAATGACATGAATGAGTATTGCAGAGAGAAAACTGTAATTTGTGCCTCAACTGCCAAAGAATTAAATTACTAACAGACAACGAAAGGGAAAAGTCATGCACTTACTATTAGATAACTTCAAAACAAAAACACTGCATTTATGAAGAATGATCCATTACAGTATATCATTATTGCTTCATTATGTTACATAGAAATGTGCTCTGCCTACCAGGACAAGTAAAGTAAAGAGTTCTCACTGCCAAGTTTGCAAAAGAACCCACTGCCTGAATTAAAACGTCCGTGTTGGGTTTATTTTTAGTATTAAAAAAAAGTTTTATTAATCTATATATTTATTTTTCCAATTTCTAATAAACTGTGTTCATAACATAATTAAAAAAAAATTAAAATCTAAATATGTAACAAGCATTTCTTGGGTGTGCCGTGGCTTTCCTGGGGTAGCTCCAGGATCCTTAAAACCCTAACTGGCACCACGGATGGTTCTGGCCCACCTCTGAAGTGCTTGAGCTCATAACTTATCAGCTACAGGCTACTCAGACACTCACAAGAGCAACCGTCTCTTTCAGGCTCAGTATGCACCTGAATGTCAACTGCTTCATCTCCTCGTGTACACCATATGCCCAAGCAAAGGCACCTAGAACCCTGCCAGCTGGTAAACCTATTTCACTGGCCACATCACAAAGACCCTGGTTACACCTTTCAGTTGAACTCATCACAGATCTGCTTCACTCACAGGGCAACTCAACAATCATGGTAATTGTGGTCTGATTTTCCAGGTTCATATGCCATTCAATCAGCAAGTGTGATATTAGTTTTATAAAACAGTTCTACAAACACCATTTATTATCAAGAGATTTGCTTATGTTTGTTTATTTATCAGTTATTTTGTTCTGCCAACTTGAGCCATTGAGCTGGTGACCCATGTAGTGTAACTGAGCCATTGAGCTGGTGACCCATGTAGTGTAACTGAGCCATTGAGCTGGTGACCCATGTAATTTGTGTAATTTACAGGAGTGAAATAGTTTTAAATTCTTAACCAGTACTATGCCAAAAAAGTCATAAAAGTGAGAAGAATAAATTATGGAAATTTATTCTTATAACTTAGCCATGCGAAAAACCACACAGAAGGTTCAGAGGAAATTTGGATTGACATAGAAACGATTACTAAGGAGACAAAGTGTTGTTTAAGATGAAATCATTTTATCAAATGTTTTTTCTAGCTGAAAGTGCTTCCATGGCTTGTTTTAAATATTAATTTTGTCAGGCAGCTGCTCTCCCCTCTTTCCAGTACTGTGAACCACACCAACCTACTTTCATCCATGCCTATCACCAACAGTTAGTATAATTGTAAGAACATCTGTGTAGCAGAGTGATACATATAGTTAAACATTCCAGTGCTGTTATGCTCTATGTCATTACTCAGTATGGAATTAATTGTTGTATAATATACAATACTTAATTGCAATATATTGTTTCTATATTTGTGCCCTAAATACAGCTGTCTAATTGACTGTTATAGCTTTTCCTAAGCTATTTGTTTATTGTGGTGGCAGCAGACGTTTCAGTTCCTCCTACTGAAAGCAGCTCTAGAGCATGGTGCTTCCAAGAGTAATCTTTTATTATATGACCTAGATGTTAAGCTGTATTTTGGTTGCATCAAAGATTATGCTTTGCCAGTAAACCAAATGGTTTAACTTCAGCCTCATCTGACCTCAAAAACCTTTTACAAAAGCTTTCAGATTTTCTAAGATAACGGGCTTCTTTCTGCCACTCCAAAAGAGACTGGATCTGTGAAGAGCTGATGATTTAGTTGAGGTATGTACAGGTTTTTCTATTTAGGCCAGTGAGCTTTGTAATCCTTTTCAATGGACTTGCAACTGGAACCTCTCAGCTGGACTCTTGGACACTTCTCTGACAATTGCTATGCTTTCTAGAGCACTCATATTGATAGTGTCTGGATTGTGTCATATTTTATTGCTTGGTCATAATGGAGTTCACAGAACTTCTGAAAAGGTTCAAAGCTTTGAAGATGTTTTAATAGCCTTCTTCACCTTTTTCTCCTAACAGTTTTACTTTGAAGCTTCACAGGCAGTTCCTTGGTCGTGATAAAAGCAGCATTGGTCTGACTTCCCAATCAGTGGCATGTATTGTGCAAGCTTACTGTATAATTTGGCACATGTGGTTTTAAAATTCACACAGGTGTACCTTTTGTAATGTATTTAGCGTGAGTGCTCAAAAAAAAATGATATACCTAAGTGCTAAGTTTAAACTGCTAAATTAACCCATGGTTAAGTGGATAGCATTATAGCCTTTTAAACATGTGAGCCGGTTTGATCTGGGCTATTCAAAGGTTGTGAGTTTGAGTCCTGCAAGCATGTGGGTTGCTTACTGCTTTCTTGAGGGCAGGGTACCTCAGTGGCTAAGATGTTGATTGTTCCTACTGATTGGAACGTCACTGGTTCAAACCCAAGCACCCCAAGTGGGCACTGTTGGGCAATTGAGACCTCAACGTTTTAGACTTTTTATTCTGTACATAATTTTTTTAATCTTAATAATTATACTTATTTATACTGTATTTGTTTGGAGAGTAAAAATTTGTAGAGAAAATACCACTCTAATATACCTAAATATGATCTTGTAATGCAGCATGCATGTTTTGGCTTGTGAAAGTGAAAGGTAATGGAATTTTTTTTTTTTCACTTTTTGAAGGAGGTGATGCTGACAGACTAAGGGTGAGTCAAACATGATCTGCACTCCGGCTGTAAAATAGGTTTTAATACAATTTTATGAAAGACAAATACATATTTTTTGGACATAATCTCTTTGCTTTTCAATACACTTTGTCCATCTGTCAACAATCTTTTGTATTCCCCCAGTAAAAATGTTTTATGCTGAGCTATGAGACAGGAATGCACCACTGCCTTCAATTCTTCATCAGAAGTGAATCTTTGTCCTCAAAGGGCTTCTTTCAGGAGACCAAATGGGTGCAAGTCCGATAGAGCAAGATCAGAACTATAGGGAGGATGCTTTAACACCTCAAAGCAAGGTTTTCTCAAGTAATAACAGTGTAGGCAGAAGTGTGCAGATGTGCATTGTGACGCAAGATCACACTGCCCTTAGGTAGCAGTTCTCTCCGTTTAATCTAAAGTTTAGTTTACTGTTGATTGTTCAACCTAAATGTTTAGTTTACTGTTGATTGTTGAACCTTTTTTCTGAAAATGTTCCAATACTGGCCCTTTGGAATCCTAGAAAACTGTAAGCATCAATTTTCCAGCTGATGGTTGACTTAAACATTTTTTTTAAACTTGGTTGTCGATTGATGATGTTTCCGTTGCATACTCTGTTCTTTACTCTCAGTCTCACAGTGATGAATCCATATCTTGTCACCAGTAGCGTTTATCTTTAACATACTTTCAACTTCCTTAAAATAGCATTATAAATTTCATATCCAAACACTTTTGTTTATTCCTTTCTGTGAGTTTGGGCACCACATGTTGGTCTTCTTTCGTGCAAATCACAAGTGGGGCATCCATTTCTGCTGGCACCGCAGTTTCAAATAAACAGAAGTAACACATTCATACACGCACAGCAGTGACTGTCGCAGCCCACCCTTGTATTTAAAAGTTAGCTCACAATCTCTCATCATAATGTCTTTGCTCGACTGATCATTGTTCTCTTCAACACAGGCGGAGGAATAATGTCTTTTTTGTAAAATAAAAAAATGCCCAATATTGCTGAGAGTTTGTAGAACACCTACTTAATTTTGTTGATCAAGTAACAGGACAGATGACTGAAGCTGAACCTACAAGCTGAACCTATTATGCTTATGGCTTTTGTGCTATGGCTTTACCGATGTAAAAATTTAAAAGGTGACAAAAAAAAAAAGCTAGACATCTTTAGGAAAATTGTTAAACTGGCTCTGTGACCAACACCATCTATGTAGGCACACAGCTTGGGATAGTTTATAAAGTTGCCCAAATGAAAACATATTTTATCACTGTAAATGAAAAAAAAAATGTTAAGCCATTCTTTCCTATGTCATGTCATTATAACAATTCGTGTTATGACTGGTGGCACAGCAGCCTTGGGATTCGTACTGTGGGCCAAGGCTCATTTAAAATAGTGTAAAAAAGTGTTCGATGGTCAGAAGAGTCCAAATTTGACATTTTTGTTGGAAATCACAGATGCCTTGTCCTCCAGGGGAAACCTTTCAGGGTGTTATCAGCATGTTATCAGTTTAAAAGCCAGCATCTCTGATGGTATGGGGTTGCAGAAAGTCATACAGTATGGGCAGCTTGCATGTTTTGGAAGGCACTTTAAATGCTGAAAAGGGATATAAAGGTTTTAGACAATGTCGATTTCAGGGAAGGCCTTGTGTATTTCAACTGCAAAACCACATACTGTAGCTATTACAACAGCATGGCTTCATAGTAGAAGAGTCAGGGTGCTAAATTGGCCTGCCAGCAGTCCAGGTCTTTCACCTATAGAGAACATTTGCTGCATCATTAAGCAAACAAACAAACAAACAAACAAACAAACAAACAAACAAACAAACAAACAAACAAAAAAAAACATCAAAGACGACCATGAGCTCTTCAGCAGCTGGAAAGCTATCATGCAGGAATCGGACCAAATTCCAACACCAAAAGTCCAGAAGCTCATAACTTCAATGTACAGATGCCTTCAAACTGTTTTGAAAAGAAGATGAGATGCTACTGTATACCATGATAAACATGCCCCCGTCTCAACTTTTTTGAGACCTTTAGCAGGCATCAAATTTAAAATGAGCTCATTTTGTCCTCATTTTGAGCTCATTTTGTGGATAAAATTGTAAAATTTCTCAATTTGAACCTCTGTTGTGTTCTCTATGTTCTATTGTGAATACAATATTTATGTGATTTGAAAGTCTTTTATTTTCATTTTATCCAAATTTAGAAAAAAAAAACGTCTCAACATTTCTGGAATTCGGGTTCTATAATTTTTTATGGAGAA
The DNA here is from genome assembly GCA_011419295.1 of Clarias macrocephalus. Taxonomy (NCBI): domain Eukaryota; kingdom Metazoa; phylum Chordata; class Actinopteri; order Siluriformes; family Clariidae; genus Clarias; species Clarias macrocephalus. The sequence goes on from JAAGKR010000346.1 coordinate 114,755, forward strand.
TGGAATGGAAATTTTAAGGAAAAATAAAGAAAATAACAAAGAAATATAAATAATTTATTATAAATAAAATACCAAACTAAAAATAATTACCATACCAAAATGATTACTTGAATTTCACAATTATTTAGCAATTTTGGCTTTTGATCATTAGAAAAAGGATGTAGATAGTGTGTAATATTTAGTAATACTTTTTTTTTCCGCCCAGACAAAAATCACAGTAAACCACGTTCTCAAGTACTGTAAAGAGAGACTACAGTACATGTACTTGGTTACTTTCCATCCCTGCATTTCAATCTGTATTTTCACTCACTATTTTTCAGGCCACCAGAGGGCGCTCTGTGACTGGCAAGGAAACGTCCTCGTGGGGGTTTTCCCCAACAGTGGTATCAAATGTTATCTGCGAGGCTCCAGTGTGGCTGTAAGAGTTCATTCCACAAACACAGCTGATTCCAGTTGTTTAATCAGTTGGTCTTGGGTCTTTAAATAACCAGTGAGTTGTATCAGCTGTGGTTCTTGATGTCTGGAATAAAAAGCTATAGAGACACTGATCCTTTGTGGATCCTAAGTTTAGACGACACATGTTTTAAATCAAGAAGCAGCCCTCGTGCCTGTCTCACAATGCTGGATTCACTGGTTGGCTCCTTTGAGCTACTGTAGATTTCGTACTCAAGGTGGTTTCATTTGTTCCTGTATTGAAATAGTGTTGTTCATAGGCACTAGAGATTGCTACCATGTTCTGCAATTTAAACCAATGAACATCCTCCTCATCGGCATCGTGGTGTGTAGTGGTTAGCAGTATAAACACTCGCACCTCCAGGGTCTGGGTTCGATTCCGACCTCAGGTCTGTGTGAATGGAGTTTGCATGTTCTCTCTGTGCTTGGTGGGTTTCCTCCCACAGCCCAAACACATGCAGATTAGGCTAATTGGCGTTCTCAAATTGCCCACAGTATGTGAATGAACATCCTCTTAGTGTCCATCTGAGATCCTATGGATGGCTTTATGCTTTCATTTCAAATGATTAAAAAATACATGCTTGATGAACATTTCTATGTATCTGCGTATTTAAAATGATTCTGAAAGCCAGCCGCATTCTTACTAGAGCTGCTCTAAATTCATAAACTGATATATATATATTTATATGGATATTTAATACTACAAAGCAATACAATATCAGCCTGTGTTATGGCATTTGCCAAATGCCAAATGTTTATGAAGAAGTCAGCAGAAACAGCTGCAAACACTTGCTTCCTGCTTAGGTGTTGCCACCAGTGTTTGCAAATGTGAAAAACGAACTCACTAATAATGGAGCTGAAACAGTTAGAGAGTGAGTAGAGGAGAGGTGAGTTCAACAACCCCGTGACTCATGAGCAGCATAACAAAATGCAAAACTCTGCTATCCAACACCTAAATTTAGTAGCAGAATGTAAATCTTTCAGGTGTATGAGCCTAAACAGCTGCAATTTTTTTTAAACATATTGAATAGGATGTCCTTTGCTTACCAGCATCCTAGTGTCACAAGACCTTGATTTCGCAATGTGTCTTTCAAGTGGCTCATTTGTAAAAAAAAAAAAAATGACATCATTTGACATTAGATAAATTCACTTTCACTGCATTGCTAAATCTGTTTGACATTTGCTACAGTGGGTGCCGTGACATGGGCTGATATTCAGAAGTCGGTATCAGTAAATATTAGTATTATTAGTATTAATACTAGTATTAAGTAAACAGTAATAAATACTGTATAATAATTTTATTCTAAAAAACCACAGAAATAAAGAAACTTACACAAATACACTTTTTTTTTATTTAAAAAATACTCAATCTGTAAATATGTATTGTTTTGAAAAATATGACTAAAGCATGATACAAAATGATTCAGTGATACAGTTTCTGTCCATACTGTATATCCAGTCGGGGTACTGTGTTTGTCTGCTCATTCAACACTACCATCTGTATTGGTCTGGAAGTGCAAAAATAGAGATGCTAAATCTGGAAACAAATAATTTTTTGCTTGATTAACCAAGTTTAAAGATTCTATAAAGTGGAAAGTTCGTGTATTTTTTCCTTTGATTTATCCCCTCAAGGCATCACTATGTATATTCTTTCCATTGTGCTCTTTATTATTATAAGCAGAGTGGAAAATAAATGATTCACATGTCAGAACCACGTGGGCGTGAGTAAAAAAAAATCCCCTAACATTTTGGATGGGTTTGCAGGGTACAGATTTTTTCCTGTTTTTTCATTTTTCAATTTTAATGGCATACTAAATTACATGAATTAAATAAAATAAAGCAGAAAACACATAAGCATCATTGATTGGTTCCTACTGTTTGTGTGTTTGTGTTTTAGCACCATTTCACTTGCCATGGTAATGCTATCAAAATGCCTTGCAGGCAACAAGAAAATGCTTACAAGTTTACACATCTTAAAAATCTTGCAGAAAGTTGTTAAAACCACTTACGGTAGAGCATGCACTGTCAAACATCTACTGTATACACATACATGCACATGCGTGTGCGCACACACACACACACACACACACACACACACACACACACACACACACACACACACACACACACACACTTTCTTTCTGTCTCTGTAAGGACTTGTCATTAGCAGAATTATTAATGTAGGTAACTAATATGTAAAACTATTGAAACCAGAAAGTGCTTTCCAAAGACCGGACAAGGCAAATAGGATAATGTAAAAATGAGCAAAAAGGCAAAGTGGATAAAATATTTAAGCTCACCAGATGATTGAAGCCCAAACTGGCACACAATATGAAAATATAAGTAAATATAAAAAAAAGCAAAGTAAATGTTAATGTACAAAAAAAAAAAAAACAGGCATGATAAAAATTAGAGTCGGAAGCTGAATATTGGAAAGTGCTAAAAAGCACCAGTATTGCTGATGTTATGTCTAACCCTAATCTCAACCACACTTACCAAAAGAGAACCTTCTCCCCTCCTTTTTTTCTTTTTCTTTAAAAGCAGTTCCCCTCATGTGGAGTACACAAATTTCCCAACAAGACAATAATTCTTTGGTCCCTACTAGTAAATTAAGACATGGCTTAACTAACACCACATGCACGTATACACACCCACACACAGATTTAGCTCGAAAATCACACGTTACAAGTATACCTCAAAACATATTCAATGACACTCGTCATATGTCATATTCAGACACAGCCCTTTGAAGGTGTTTCGATATGACTGTCGATGGACAGGAAAGCCATCACTTAGCAAAGGTCAACAGAGATCCTTCTGGTTAGGCACGTTGAGCTGAATTCCTAGCTATGTCTAAAAAAGATGAATGGATGGATGATGGATGGATGGATGAATGCTCAGACAGATGGACGGAAGAAAGGAAGGAAAAGAGGAAACATGAAAATATCCATTGTACAGGGGGTCCCAAAATGTCCTCCAAAAATACATACTTACTTTATATTGGTTTATAATAGTTTTATTTCCCAAATACAGTAGGTGCTCCAGAAAAAAAAAATCATTTTTAGGAACACTTTTAAAGAGCAATTAATCACACAATACACGCCCTCTAATGCCTATTATAACAAAAAAAAAAAAGTTTAAAAATTGACCCAATTTCCCAGCATGTAACAGAACCAGCTTCCTGTACTTACTTTCCTGAAGCACGCCTGTGCCAGCTATTGTTCCTTTACAAACAAAACAAACACAAAGCCACAAGCAATGAGATCTTTCTACAAATTTTCATACATTTCATAATTTAACGTACACAGGTTGCTTTGGACATTTTGAAGTTAGAGTAGTAAATGCACAAAGAATCTGAGATAGAAAGTGTCAACAATGAGCAAAAGAGACCTTTTCTTAACCTTTCACTTTAGAATGATGTAACAAATGAAATGTTTGCTCTCTTTTCAACGTTTCCTGTGCAGGATTTATGACTTTTGATAAAGACCCCCGTCATACGGCTGTGTATTACAGTACCAGCATACATATTTATTTATTCATTTATTAATGCCTGCTGCAACATTATAATATCCCTTTGGTACTCCTTGATATCAATGGTAATAAAACACTTGTTTGCTTTGGGCAGAGGTGAGTGGAGGGTTAATTGAATTATATTTTGTATACTTTATGCCTAATATAATATCAAAGGTAATTCAACAGGTGTTTTTAATTAACTATATCTGTTCATATTCTTCCTGTATGTGTACTGTAAAAGATCATATTAATCAAATTACAACAATAAGTTGATTATCCACTTATTTATTATTTCTTTCCTACAGTAATGTGAATAATTTCACTATATTTTTGCATATCAAATATTTCCTAAATGAAAAGAAAATATTTAATTAAACACTTGCAAGTATTTTGCTAATGGAAGCCTTAAGGTACAACTATGTCCATATATCCATCCATTTAGAAACCTCTTTAGTCCAACTAGGGACCGTGGACGCTAATGGTGACCATTGTGTTCATTTCTATTTTGTGACCATGGTAGGATCTCTAGTAAACATTCACACAATCATAGATACTCTCAAACCCACACTCCGGAGGTGAAAGGTGACAGTGCTAACCACTATGCCATCGTGTTGCTTAAAGCATTACCTTATGTTACAAACCTAAAATTAAAGACACTTCAAGACACTTGAGAAAAGCATTCAAGTGAAGACAAAATCAAACAAAACCAAACTTACAAACACACGGTATGAACATAAACACAATGTCTATCATGTGTCCAATACAGTACTGTAATCATAATCTACAGCATGAGCATAAAGTGCTTACCTGATTATGTACGATGTCATATATTAAAACGTATGCTAGAAACAAAATGTTGCATTACATAGACATAGCATTACATATATGTATTTTCTCTACATAGCTTGCTTTGTAATCAGCAGCATTAAAACGGTGTCTATAAAGGCGAATGGCGTTCGATTTTTGTGGCATCATGAAGCAAAATCATCAGTTACAGTTTCAGAAATGAGTATGGACCAGATTCTCCAGGTGTTAAGACTATCAAAGGCTAATATGCAAAATTTACGGAATCCCCACGCAACAGATGGAGCACATGTTGACCTTTACATTTAGATTCGGGCATTTGGCAGGCTCTCTTATCCAGAACGACTTACAAAAAGTGCTCTGAAGTTTACGTCATTGAATAGATACTTACACTTGGTTTCTAGATTACTAACTAAGTGCCATCAGTCAAACACAGTTGAGTAAGGTTTTTTTTTTTTTTTTGTTAATTGGCTGGGGTGCTGGGTTAGGGGTATTTTTAAAGATTTTGCTGATTGTGACGATCAACTGTCGCACCCCAAATACCCAAATCTTGTTTACAAATAAACTAAATAATTGAATAAATGAATGAAAAAAATAACAATCATTTATCTGTCAGTACAAAATATTAAAAGGCACAAAGAGACTTTTTTCCATGAACCTTAGTCTTTTTTACACTGAAAACAGGATGGCAAACATTGCACAAGAAGCTATTTGATGTGGTTGAGGAAGCAAATCGACAGGTTTCATCAGTAGGGCAGCTGAAAATATTTTGTAAATTTAACATCTGGCTCTTTCCGTTTCAATGCTAGGTATCAGGGCAGAGCTGATGAGCTTCTCCTTGATACACTTCATGTTCTATAGGTGAACACATGCTAGCTACAGTATTTAAGCTAAACAGTACTTTTAACAATAAATAGAACACCAATAAAGAAACTACTATGCATTCTTTTTATTCACTAGAGAAATAACAAGTTGTACCAGAATATAAACCAAGTCATGTATAACCTGAAATGATGATGATTTTTTGTAACAGTCAAACATTCATGTAATGTTCTTTCACATTTCTTCATAATGCTGCCTAGATACATCTAGCTGTCCTTAAGAGCACAGAGTGTTTACACCATGTTGAACTACTACTTCTCATTCTGACTACATGTCACAAGTGACTCATCACCAGTGCACCAGTGTTAACCTAGTATCACAGTTTCTTAGCACCATTTCATCTGCATCCATCATGTCTCACATAATACATTAACTGATTATTCTTTATTTGCCAAGACGCTAAAAATCATTTATAAAGGGTGGTAATTGCATATATACTGTCCAAGCAAAATATACAAGCAAAAAAAAAAAACACTTTTAGTAACAAAACAATTTTTTTTTTAAGTAAAAGAGAGAGAGAGAGATTTGTTCAGCTTTCAAACCTTTACACATTACACATTACACATTTCACACATATGCATGGTGTGTAAGAAGATAAAGATCACTTTAACAGCAGAAAAAAGGGCAGGCTTACAAACAGGAAATTATGTAAGTCACCATAGTTACGGCACTACACGGGAAAGAGAGTTCTCTTTTTCACTGATCATTTGCTCTATAGAAACGTGGTCCAGGCAGAGCCAACCAAGACAACACCCATCACTGAAATGCTGACAGAAATAACCCACACACGCTGACCATTTGTCAGGGCACCAAGTCTGGTGAGTACATTTCTTACAGCATTATTATTATTATTATTATTATTATTATTATTATTATTATTATTATTATTATTATTATTATTATGATCATTATTATACACCATATTTAAAAGCTTATGAATTAGTAATGAACTTTTCACTGTAATAAACTTAATAAAATAACTTTAATATTTTTTTCAAGCAGTGTGGTTAAAAAATTATTAGTTTTAAACCATAATTTTGTGTTATTCAGATTCAATTATACGGTCATCGAATTACCATAAAAGTAACAGAGTGTGACTAGACCGACCGATTCTAACCTATCACCTACATCTATCTCCATGACTGTGGTAAATTGGCACAGTTGTTGCAGAGAATGTAGGGCACTAACACGATCTTCACTGCTATAAATGTGGTTATGAGTACACATGTAATGTACATATAGTTTTTACAAATGACAAAATGCATATACTATTCAGGCTTAGAAGATTTCTTTTTCATGGCAACATTTGTTATTGGATTTGAACAAGGATCTTAGAATTGGAGCAGATTTTACAGGCAGACAGGAAACACATTTCACTTAACCTCATGTGTACCCGGGTGAACTTGGTTGTATTGGGACCACTACTCAGTGTATGAATCAGCGCTGAGTGATGCGGAAATGCTATTGTGCTGTAGACTTCCTCCAAATTACGCTGTAGACTTCCTTCAGCTTCACCTACTATATTAAACAAACAACTGCCATCCAAATTTCAGTTTCTCCTTACCACGTGTGAAAGGTGAGATGCTGAAATAAATGTTTCTTTGTGTCTGCAGATCTGTTTCCAAAAGTGAACCTTATGATGGATAACAGCAGCACCATGGATGGTTCTACTGGCAACTGCACCAACTTGTACGATCATCGTGGGTGGGCACAAGTACTACTACCTGTGGTTTACACTTTCATCTTTATTGTGGGCCTATCAGGGAATCTTTTAGCTCTGCATGTCATCTGGCCCAATATGAAAAAAATCAACTCCACCACTATGTACTCTGCAAACCTTGTGGCGTCTGATATCCTTTTTGCACTTGCTCTCCCCATGCGAGTGGCCTATTATGCCTTGGGATTCCACTGGCCACTGGGAGAGGGCATGTGCAAGGCCTCGGCTCTGCTGTTCTACATAAATATGTATGCTGGAGTGAATTTCATGACCTGCTTGAGTGTGGACCGCTTCATCGCTGTGGTGCTCCCACTACGCTTCAGTAGCTTCCGTAAAGTTCAAAATGTGCGATACGTCTGCATCGGTGTGTGGATGCTCGTGCTGGTCCAAACGCTGCCACTCCTTTCCATGCCAATGAGCCATGAGGAGCAAAGTGGCTACATCACATGCATGGAGTACCCCAACTTTGAGCAGGTGGAAGGCTTGCCCTTTATGCTAATCGGCGCTGTGTTTATTGGGTATGGCATCCCACTAGTTATCATTTTGGTTTGCTATTCAGCTCTTTGTCTCAAACTTCGTGAGTTGGCCAGGAAAAACCAGTTGACAGAGAAGTCAGGTCTCAGTCGCAAGGCCATCGGCGTCATCGTTTGTGTCATCCTAGTGTTTGTGGTTTGCTACACCCCATATCACATAGACCTGCTGCAGTACATGGTCCGAAAACTGAAGTACCAGCCTGACTGTGGTGAACTGCATGCCTTTCAGATCTCCCTGCATGTTACTGTCAGCTTTATGAACCTTAACTCCTGCCTGGACCCCTTCATCTACTTCTTTGCCTGTAAGGGCTACAAGAAGAAGGTGCTGAAGCTGCTTAAGAGGAAAGTAAGCATGTCCTTATCCAGTATGGTAAGGACATCGCCAGAAGAATGTTCTCGAGACATGGACAAAATCAACATGAACAGCAGAGTCTTTCAGAGAGAGCGGAGCAGCATGATGAGTGACTGAGAGATGCACAATTTCTGGACTTGCTTAAAAAAATAATAATAATAAAAACAGGGGCATGATAACGGATGTGGGATCACCATCAAACAATTTAAACCAGAACATGATGTTTTGTCTCAAAATATAAGGCAGATCATATCCAAAAAATCAGTGCTGTAAAATATATATATATATATATATATATATATATATATATATATATATATATATATTTTTTTTTTTTCAACATTTCATACTTGGCAATCTGGTCTGTCTTTTGGAAGTAGTGTGTTTTTCATAATTCTGTCTCAAAGTAAGTTTGAATGAAATTGTTAATTGTTTATTAACAAATTTTGAACAGCAATTTATACTTACATTTTTATAGAAGGGGCCAAAATTCTAACTAATAGTGCCACCTTCTGTCATATATCTGCAATAGGTTTGTGTGATTCAGAAGAGATTCAGAAGGCAATGGCATAATGTAGTGGCGCAGCAAGGAGCGTGCCACCTCACATCTCCAGGGTCCAGAATAAGGTGGCTTCTAAAGCTTGAACAAGCTGAACATAGATAAACATCTAAAATCTTGGCATGTGAAACAAAGTGAAAATCCAGAATTAAACCGAAGAGAAAACTTTGCTCTTTGCTCATACAAGAGAATTTTATTTGCAATTTTCGAAAAGTAATGTTTCAAAAACGTCTAATTCTGGTGAAGAGTTTTTGTCTATAAACAGATCAAGATAGATAATTAATTCTTGTTCAAACTAAACTGGGCAGAATGTACATTATAAACCTGTGGACACAATGTAAATGAAGGGCGATGCCTCAAGAGGGCAACATAATACATCTTATCACAAAGCATACTCAGTGTTTACAATGTGTTGACAAGACAGAGTCCAGTTAAACCAACTGTTAGTCTTTTGTTATCGCATTAACTTTAAAAAAACATTTACAGTGCAACAAGAAATAGATATGACAATATTCAGTCATATTTAGAATATTTGCTGATTTGGATTTTTTATTTTAAAGTAAAAAAGAGAAAAGTTCAGTATTCAGTTGTTCCTTCGATTATCAAATCCCAGCTTTAAAAAGCAGCACCTGCTCCAGGACTGATAGCGAGAGCAGTAAAACTATTGACATTTACAGGATGTGAAAGTTAATGGCAGTTATTGAATCAGGAAAATGGCTCTCAGTTCAACAAAGTTTGGGTGACACATGCAGACTAAACTACTTTCAATTCTGTGTGTACTGTGTCAGACCTTACATGCCAAGTATACCATCTTCTAACATAAACAGGAGTATATTGTGGAGATTCTTATATTATATACTGTATATAAAATGCATCGTAAATGATTGGTACTGTATTTGTTTTTACCTACTGGGTAACTGCTAGCCATACTGGTTCCTCAATAACATTGTTAGTATTGTATGTTTAATAACCATTACTTTTCTAAAATACAATTGATTTTATAGTTAACTAAAAATGATTAAGGATATGTGTATATATTATGTAAACTTAGGGAAATTGAAAAACAAGTAGCAGTTATAATTCACCTATATGTATAGCACACCAACAGAAGATCTATATGGCTTATTTTAAATAAATAAAAAAAAATTATTCCATTTTGCTATCTGACATTCGTGTGGTTTAAATCTAGTGACTAAACAGGGCAAGTTTTGACAGCTATAATGATAAACTCAGATAAAACTTTTTAGGGTTTACTTTTTTGTTCTTTGGTGTAAAAAACAGACACATATAGCCTCGCCATACTTGAACAAGCAAAAGTTTTTCAGCTTTAAAGCTATAGTCAATCTGTGCCCACTGTTGTCTCAGCATCCTGTTCTTGGTTGAAAAAAAGTGGTGTGGTTTTCTGGTTTTCTCTTTTCGTAGCCCAGCTGCCTCAAGTTTGACTGAAGAGCTTGACCCGTATCTAAGTGATTTTATGCACTAAAATGCTGTCACATGTTTGGCTGATTGGATAATTACAGGAATGAACAGGTGTTCATAATAAAATAGCTGGTCAGTATATATATATTGCTGTAGAAGCACTAACAATCTCTGATAAGAGAATTCAAACACACTAAAGCACTTATTGTGTGTGCACATATGTGTAGAGCCATCCACTGAAATTAGATTATGATTTAACATGTAAGGGGTAAAGACAAAAAAAAAAAAAAAAAAAGTTAGATCTGGTGGTCTGATGTTCCGGGATTTATAGCTGAAGACCTTCGGCTGAAATCCCCTTGTGGCATAAATAAACAGACTACAGGAAGTATTGGGGGAAGTGTTTTGAGAGAACAGAAACATACATATGTATAGAGCTGCGGTCAGCCTTTTACATGCACTCATGGCCTTGCAATGATTTTTTTACCTGCTCTTTTTCTGCGGCAGAATGATTTTACCATATACATCTCCAATAGATGTAAACCTTGAGAATGTACATAGGTTTTCATTCACTTTGTGCTTCCTGAAATCAACACAGGGTCAAAAATATATATAGACAGTAAGTTTAACATTTGGTTCCATATCCTTTAGCAAGTTTGACCTTTAAACAGATGCCCTCAAGAAGCTTCTAGCAGAATTCAGGTTGGTTATTTAATCACTCTTCTTAGCAGAATTGGTAGTGTTTGATTACATTAGTTGAGTTTCTGGTACAATGTCAACTTTTAATTACATTCACCACATTTCTAAGAGGGTTTATGTACCAAAAGCTTAAAGTCGCTTTATCCATTTCACAACCAGCTTGATGTGTTCACATACTGTACGTGTCCAGGCTTGTAGATTTGAACCATCTAGCAGATGACAGCCAAAAGCATGATGCTACTGTACCACTATCATGAATAACAGTTGGTGCCGTGTTCTTAGGGTTGAATGCTTCACATTTTCTCTGCAAATTATGACCTTATGGCCTTATGGCCATGTGGTTAGATGCAACTTGAAGGTTTTTTATTGTGGAACAGGTGCATTTTGCAGTGACACTGGTGTTCTGGCAGCTTCTAATTCATGTCAGAACTCTGCCTTCATAGTTTCTGTATACCAATTTACTTTTAACAGAGGGTGACAGCTTGAGTCTGCTTCCAACTCTTGGCCAAGTGGCTATACTTCCCAACATTTTGTACTTTCTGTATGTACAGTTATTTGAATTGATCTTGGAATCTGCAGTTGTTGCGCCAAGAGACATTCCTGACTGGTATAAATCCACAATCCTCGTTCTCAGATCTGCACTGTGATCCTCGACCTCTCTCATTGTGGTATGTGTTGGTCAATCCAGTGAGTGCTGTCAAACAAACCCTTTTTTATGTTGGCACAGAGCTACCAGCTGTAGTCACTCATCATCACTAACAGGAAACTGAGCAGCCTTGGGCTTGACAAATGAAATGCATTTTGAGACTTTCGGCTCCACTGTATTAGTAATCTAAGTGGGTGTATGTATGAATGTATGTATATTTTTGACCTTGTATGTGTAATTTTGTTACTGTTTTGATATCTGAAAACCCCAAATAAATATATTTTTTTGTGCTGGGGGCTTTTTCTTTTTAAGGATGTATGCTTTACAATCGTTCTTCCCCAGAAAAACACCAATCCCAATAGTGCCATAACATTCAGGTGCAAGATGAGTGTATGGAAACTTCTGAACACATATGTACATGATTGAAGGGGCATTTCTAATAATCATAACACATTTATATATATAAAAAACATTCATTTTATTCCTAATGTGCAAAAGGTGTCTTACTGTACCTATGTTTTTTTTTGCTTAGGAAAAAGTCTCTATCATAATGAGTGAGTTTACTTTTTGAAGTTTGTTAATTTCAAGAGTAAAGGAAATTTTCTTTTTTTATATCATAACTTAAATGACAGACTCTTGTCAGTAACAGCTTGTATTCATCTGTCCCATAAACACATTAAACAACACTTTATACAGTATCTATTTAACTATTTTCTTTCCTCTTTTATTAAATTTTACAGTTTTCTTGCCATGTGTTGTACAGGCAACAAACGTAAAAAGAACTTTTCCTACATTTTTTTTGTTGCATTCTTTAATTTACAAATACAGTGGAACCTTGGATTGCGAGCATAATTTGTTCTGGGAGCGGGCACGTATATCAAAACACTTGTAAATTAGTGTGAATGGTCCCATAAAAAATAATGGAAACTCAAACTATAGGTTCCACAGCCCAAAAAAATAAATACATAAAAAATAATTAATACTAAATATAAAGTAAAAATAAAACAAATTAACCTGCACTTTATCTTAAAATTAAAAATAAATCCTGACAGATAAGTGTTACCATTTATGCGCGCAGGCAACACTGCGAACGGAAACACTGTTTTATCGTGAAAATAAACAAGAAATCTCCCTAATGACACTCAAGTAAGCGAAGACTAACGGAATCACTGCTGTAGAGTAAAAATAAAACAAATTAACCTGCACTTTTTTAGGAATCGCGACAGAGCAGTGTGTGTGTGGGAGGGCAAGAGGAGGAAGGGTGTGTGTGAAGGGGAACATTGTCCAATGACGCGCGAGCACACACAAAGTGCAGTGCAGACACAGAAAGAGAGAAAATGGATCTTTAACCTCTCTAATGAGACTTGTTTTTGCTTTACACACACGTGTGTTATAATAAACAGTACACATGCACTGTATACACACGCATACAAACACAAAATAAAATATGTTTTACACGCACACGCATGGTCACAATGTTATAATAAACAGTACGTGCACGGATGTTGATTATATCAGTGAGAGACACGCATAAGACCAAGCAGGGGAGACAATTACCCACAACTCCGCAGTGCAAGAAAGAGAAAAATCATTGGCTTAGTTGTGATCACATGACGCTCAACGTCAAAACAAGAAACGCATGCGTACACATGATACTCGGTACTCGTAAACCAAAAATTGCTCGTTTTTCAAGTAAAAAATTGATAAAAATCTTTGCTTGTCTTGCAGAACGCTCGCAAACTGCCTTACTCACAATCCGAGGTCCCACTGTACTGACTTGTGAAATAGTTTTATGTTTCATTTCCAGTATAAATGTTAAATATAAAATACAAATCTTAATGTAAATATAAATTATAACAATAAATTTTAATGTTAAATATAAATATATACATTAAATATAAATCAAGCCCTTTTCTACGAACATATGCTATTGCAAAGAGAAAATTGTGTTGCAAACATTGTACGACAAGATCACAATTCACAATTACTTTTTCCCATGATGTCAAAACACACAATTAGGTTTATATACTCACTGAGCGTTTCATGAGGAACACAGGGCTTCACATTATTATTCACATTTGAAAGCAGCTAAGATTCATAATGATATATATTCCACAATATGGAAAAAACATTCCTTTGAGATTCTAGTCCATCTTGGCATTAAGGCAGGAAATGATTGCTGCAGATTGTTGCAGATCACTTTATGCACTTCATTTCCAATTCTACCACACCCAAAAGTGATCCAGTGGTTGTGAATGGAAGTTATAATTAGACTGCAGTCAAAATTTGATTACTGTTCAGTTTACTTCCTGTCAAGTGATGTTATCTTACATGATCAGTGTGCATGTACAAAGTTTGAGTAGTTTTACACAACCATGCTCACTCACTCACTCACTTACATGTACGCCTACACCACATAACCCTGTACAGTATACAGAGTGGCCAGGGGCCCTGAAACTTAGGGCACGAGTCAGGAAGCGCCAATTAGCCTAATCTATATGTCTTTGGACTGTGGGAGAAAATCAGAGTACCTGGAGGAAATGCACCAAGCACGGGGAGGACATGCAAACTCCATGCACACAAAGGCGGGAATCAAACCGAACAGTGCTAACCACTAAACCACTGTGCTGCCTTACAATCATGCTTCAAACTTAAACTCATGAGACTAATTTTTGGCATCATATACAGTATGAGAAGTTTTTTTGGAGTGTGGAGAATCGTGTTTTGCAATTCATTATATTTATCAGCATTGGTAGATGAAGACAAAGAAGGACTAAAACTTGTGAAAAGAGAATTAAATGGAGCATTGTGAAGTAGTTGTGGTTTCATTGCCTGATTAGGTTATAATGGGAAAGTACACATGCTTTCATTTCTTCAAACTGGTCATGTTGAAATCTTTCATATTTAAACCTAAATTCCCTATTTAGTTGTCACTTGATACCATAGTCATATCATAGTCATGCCTTTATTTTTGCACAATCATGTTTTTTTTTTTTTTTTTTAGCTAATGCCAGTTTTTAAATATGTCATTTTATTCCTATACAGTTGTTCACAAAATAGAATTATAGGTTGGTTTGTTACAAGCAGACCTGTTTGTGCTGTTAAGACTCAGTGTTCAGTAGTTCTCTGAAATTCTGGTGTGAAGAGAAGATTTCATGTTGTGCTGAAGAGATTTTCCATTGCAGCAATTCTACTTTCACAATATAAAGTGAAAATGAAAGATGAAAGAAACATACTGTATACAGCCTCTAGTTAAATACACAGAAAGACATCAAGGTGAAACTTGGAAGGAAATAGCAGAGACTGTTGGTGCCTCAGGTAAGTGTACAGTGCAAAACTTGTACAGTAAGTTTTCTTGGTGAATATGACGACAATGCAAGTAGAAGACCTGGAATAAAACATGTAAAACAAATAGCATATTTACACTGATGAGTGCCTTATTTCATTTGTGTTGAACTAGTTCGACATATTTGTTATATGTACAGTAGATGCTATGCTACAGTATATGACCCATGCTTCTGTGGGAGCAGGGGTTTTGTAAAGGAAGCAGAAGTGGCTGAGAGCAAGTGGTTACAATCACTTGTGAAATACCAAAGAAGAGAAGGTGCTTCCCAGATGAATATTTAAACTATATGGTCAAAAGTATGCAGACACCCATACATATGTACCCATTCCAAAATCATTGGCATCAACAGAGTTGGCCTGCTGTTATGACTATTTTAAGAAAGTTTTCCACTACAGGGGCATCATCATTGGGTTTAGGCCCTTTAGTTTCAGGTAACAGTTTGGAGATTACCCACATATGGGTGTGTAAATCACACAACATTTATCAATTGTTTAAATGAGCATCCATCATATTTTATGCTGGCAAAAAAGAACTTTAAAGTAATCAAATACCCACTTGCTCTCTCAATCTTTTCAGCCAACCACCAGATTTCTCACAGAATAAGAAGGTTGTTAAATAGAATTACTGATCGTACTGATCACGAAGCATTGAAGTTCTCCAGCTGTGGCAGAAAATATTTAGTTATCTGAGGCCTCAATGTGCCCACTAGGGGACTCTTGGGTTAAAAATACAAACAAACAAACAAACAAACAAACAAACAAACAAACAAACATTTAAAGATGTATGACTATGTATCATGTAAAACCTTTTTAGAGAAAGGTATTTTATGTGTGTATTGTGTAATATTCAGTTGGCTGATATATATGTTGATCAGCCATAACATTTAAACACAAAACATACAGTAGGTTCTCCTTGTAGAACAAGATCCCCCCTTGGGTCATGACTCCACAAGACATGCTGTGGTGTCTGACACCAGAACATTGGATACTTTGTGTGCTGTGGGTTGCGGGGTGTGGCAATTGGACACATGGATTGGACTTGTTTATCTGGTGTATTCCATGGATGCTCAATCAGATTGTGATCAGAGGAATTCAGAGGCCAGATCAACAACCCTGAACTTTTCCCTGTTGAGTCTTACAGTCTGTCTGGCAGTCTGAGGTGCACTGGGTGTTTTGGTGCATTGCTATAATGGCCAGTATTTTTCAGACTGGACAGGCTGGTCTTTGCCCCCCCCACAGACATACTGTAGATTAGACTTGGGAGACTTGGGTGCCCATGATCAGTTTTCTGGTATATAATTGATAATCAATGTCTTGAAAAGAATTTATGAAAGTGGGATCTATTTTTAACCATAGCCTAGATACACATTTTAAATCATGCTGCCCAACTGAGAAGTGTTCAGTAAATGGGAGTTAACAGACGTTTGAGATTGAATGAGCTTATTAGAAACATCATGTTAAAAAAAAAAAAAACTAAGCCTCAATACCTTAATGATGACACAGAAAACAAGGGATCAATGCAGCGCTTCACCAGAAAGGTACAAAACATTAAATATATATATATCACTATTTGAGCCAGCAGATGTTTACTTGGTGCAGTGGGCAGCATTTTTTCCTAAGTTCTCCATGTCCCTGGGTTGGATTCTAAACTTGGACCTTTTGTGGAGTTTCATCCTGGTTCCCTGATTTCCTTCCACCTCCCCAAATCAATCAGCACAACTGTAATGCAGTCATAGGCACAGCTGATATTCAGCAAAACAGCCTGTTCTTAAGTGTGATATTGCTTCTATACAAAGGCCACAGCACCATTTTTTAACAGAAGATTTGATTTGCTTGTTTATCTATATCTAACCGCGAGGAAACTAGTGTTGAGCTGGTGGCCACAATTAGCGACCAACAGTTAGTAGATTTACTATACCACTTTAGAATATCAGCTAACTTCTACAGTAAGTTTCATGGTTGAATCCCAATTAAGTGGAAAGCTAGTGTGCTATGTAGGTTAGAATCCCTTGCTCCAAACACCAAGTAGTGTTCATTGCTTAGAGAGGGATTTTAAAATATTTTTATTAGAAGCTACTTAGCTTTGTAGCTTGCATTATTAATTAATAAATAAATAAATTAATTTTCTATATCATTCTTTATCAGATCGCAGGGAGGCACAAACACACTCACGCACACACACACGCACGCACACACACACACACACACACACACACACACACACACACACACACACACACACACACACACACACACACACACACACACACACACACACACACACACGCATTAACACAAATTAACCCAACTCTACTTGTTTTTACTGTGGGAGGAAACCTGAAGTACCTGGTGGAAACCCATCAAGCACAGGCAGCTCATGCAAACTCCATGCACACAGACAGGCAGAAAGGCGGAATTTAAACACATAACCAAAGAGGTGTGGGGCCACAATGCTAACCAAAACAGCAATATAAATTGAACAGTGCAGAGGGAAATTTGAAATGACTTACAAAGCAATTATTTTATTTATTTAAGGTTATATAATGTTATCAGATGCATTTTCTTGCTGAAAGTGCTTCAGTGACTGGTTTTGATTGTGGGTTCTAGCGGGTAGCTTCTCTCTCCTCAGTCCTACTTTCACCCATGCTGGTGACCAACTGTTGTAGTAAAGAACAATAGTTGAAACACCTGTGACATGTGATGATGCATATAGTTAAACGTCCCATTGCTGTTATGCTCCCCTGTATATCAGCACCTGTGGAATGCCGTTTGTTCAATCAGATTACTTGATCAGACGTAACTGATATAAAAAAAATGCTTTTGAATAACCTCATATAGGTGTAACCTTAATTCTTTCACACACTATATTTTTCAATTCTATCACGTTTACTACATTGATTTTTTATTATTATTATTATTATGGGTGTACTGCACAGTAAATGTATTTATTTCTTCACATAATAATATATTAACTTAAAATGGAATATTATTTAATCGATAACAGCACATTATTATTTTGTCTGTATTCCTGCATGTGTGACATTTGATTTGTTCTTTGTGTTGCTTATGTTAAGCGGAACTAACAAGTTACCTGCCCTGGTTTTCCCAGAGAGAGTGACACGGTGTAAGAGGAGCACATTGAAGAAGTTGATATCCTGTCTTGCTGTCTGGCTTAATAAAACTAATTCAACTGTAGCCCACTTATCACCCACAGCCAGAGAGACTGGAGAATAGTACAATAAGTCAAGAAAATTGGGTTACATAGGGATCACATAATATCAGTTAGATCCATTGCTAAATCAGCAGTCAGACTTTAAGCAAATACTTACTGAGCATTTGAAAAGGAGCACATGTAATCCAAGTCTTTCATGCAATTATATAATCAGTCTACATTCACTACGAGAATGGGGAACACTTTGGGTCACATTGTTACTGACCATGTGCATCCCTTAATGCCATTAATTCCTCAACTTTTAATGGTTACGTTCAGCATGATAATTCACCATGTCACAAAGCAAAAGTAATCTCAAACTGGTTTCATGAAAACGACAATGAGTTCTATAGATACACTACTGTACAGCTCAAAAGTTCAGGATCACTTCCAAATTTCTTTGGCATTCTACGACAATACTGGGGATTTCAAAACTATGAAATAACACATATGGAATTAGGTCATTATATCACCACAACAACGACAACAACAGTCCAGACACAGAGGTCAGTCGTTCTGGAATAGTTCATGCAAAACAATATTGTCAAGTGCATTTGCAGAACTCTTCGAGCACAATGATGAAACTGGTTCTCACAAAGACCATCCCAGGAAGGTAAGACCAAAACTTACCTCTGCTGCAGAGGAGAAGTTCATTTAGAGTTACTGTACCAGCCTCAAAAATCACCAACTAAGAGCAGCTCGGATTAGAGTCGTTATGAAGGCTTTATAGATCATGAGTAGCAGCTACAACTCAACATTAACTGTTTGAAGGAGATTATTGCATATTTTGGAGAAAGGTAGAAAGTGATTCCAAACTTTTGAGCGGTACTGTACTTTGGTGGCCATCTAGTCCTTGCTTCTGATTCCAAACCTGAATCCTTTTAATTGCTTCGAAGCATGCACGTCTACATTAACAAATCTGCAGGAAATGCACAAAGCAGTGATATCAACATGGACCATTTATTATGGTGTTCCTAATAAATTGCTCAGCAAAGCAGGGCTTAACCATGCAAATGACAAGACACCAAGGTATGGAAATGCCCAAGCAACTAAGAGCACGTACTGTAGAACATAGACATGAGACTCACAAACAATTTGGTGCAAAAACCTAGCAAGACATCAAAAAACCACACTGCGTGTACACAATGAAAGGCGATGTGAGCAACAAGAGCAAACCACAATAATTGGGCGTGCACTTGCTCCACCAGTAAACACAATACAGGAAGGAGCTGGCCAAAAAAAGGTTTCTTTAAATGAAGTCATTAACAACACGACTTCCTGTAAGCTATTTGAGCAGAGCTTGATATGAGATGGTTTTACACCACATCACAAGTCTGTGCAAGAGCCAGAAGCAGTTACCTTTCGAGCACACAATGATGTAGATCACTGCGGTACGTATACTTTTCATTTTATACAAGGATATTGTGTAATTATTGTAATTATATAGCAAACAGAGATTTACAACCCATTTATATTACTCTAGAAAGATGTACATACTGTATGTTCCTTCTAAGGGTAACTGTAAATATAACATTGTTTCAACTACTTGTGGACATTAAAAAAAATATAATAAATAAATAAATAAATAAATAAATAAATAAATAAATAAATAAATAAAAAGGCAAGAAGTCATAAAGATAAAAAATAATGAGCAGTATTGGTGTCAGTGTTACAGAGCAAGCGCTTAGAGCTTCCTGTTAGACAGACAAACATAAAAAAAAAAGGTTTCACTTCAACATTTAAAAGTTCTTTAATCTTCTTTATTCTTCTTTCAGTGTCTGTTAATTATCGCATATATTTCCATGATTAATTACACTGAAGGCTTAGTTATTTAAACTACACTTTGTTATAATTTCCACCCTCGGTTAATGAGTAATGATTTCTCCATGTGGGGGAATGTGGGGTTTAAATGTGATGTCAGGAAATGACAACATGGAATGCAATACCATTAGCAAGTAAAACAAATGAAACTAAGTAAAAAGGTAAAATATTAACAAAACATGAAAAATGATCAGGAAAATAAAAAAACAACATGGAGAACAGTTTCTCTCTCTTTTTTTATTTACTTTTGCTGAAGAAGTTAGTGTGACATTTAATAGCATTCCTGTATACAGATACATCAAGAATAGATCACAGATACTTGAACAAGTATGTATAAGTGAAAAAAGAAATCCTTATATATATTTGTCACACTTAAATGATTGACATCATCAAACTCATTTTATATTGCACAACGATAACCTGAAATGCAATTTTTAAATGATGATTTGATTTATTAAGTGAAAAAAACTTTTCCAAACCTAACTTGCCCTATGTGAAAAATTCATTGGCACCCTTGCTAAATCATGTTTGGAAAGCGTTAGAAAAAAAAAAAAAACACAATCTAAAGAACTGAGTGATAACATAGTAATTGCCATGTGTCCATCTGGAAACGTTACCAAGCCATTTTTAAGGCTTTTGGACTCCAGCAATCCCTATTTAGAGCCATCCACAAACTGTGAAAATTTAGAACAATAGTCAACCTACCCAGGAGTGACCGGCCTGTAAAAATGACTGTAAGAGCATAACAGCAACTCATCCAGGAACTCATAAAAGACCCCAGAGTAACATCTAAAGAACTGCAGGAGTCACTTGCCTCAGTTAAGGTCAGTGGTCAGTGGTCAAAAAGAATACAAAGGCTCATCTAACATTTGCCAATATTTTTTGGCCTGACAAGACAAAAGTTTAACTTTTTGGAAGGTGTGTGTCCTGTTACATCTGGCGTAAAACAAATACAGCGTTTCCTGTACAGGAATCATACAGCACCAAACATGTCAAACATGGTGGTGGTAGTGTGGTGGTCTGGGGCTGCAGAACCGGAATGACTTGTTATCATTCATTCATTGATGGACATATGCATTCAGTGCTGTACGAAAATCCTGAAGGAGAATGTCTGGACATCAGATTATGACATTAAGTTTAAGCACGCTTGGTGTACACAGCAGGACAATCATCCGAAACACACCAGCAAGTTCACCTCTGAATGGCTAAAAAAAAAAATTTAGATTTTGGAGTGGCCTATTCAAAGTACATAAGGTGTGGCACACTTAAGATGTGGCATGACCTTAAACAGGTTGAACCCTGAATTATAACAATTCTGCAAAGTCAGACTGATAGATAGATAGATAGATAGATAGATAGATAGATAGATAGATAGATAGATAGATAGATAGATAGATAGATAGATAGATAGATAGTAACACAATAGGCAGATATTCAAAACTGAATTGTATAGAGCAAACATCCCCAAAACT
Organism: Clarias macrocephalus; assembly: GCA_011419295.1. Taxonomy (NCBI): domain Eukaryota; kingdom Metazoa; phylum Chordata; class Actinopteri; order Siluriformes; family Clariidae; genus Clarias; species Clarias macrocephalus. Next base: position 136,178 of record JAAGKR010000346.1, read on the forward strand.
ACAATAAAAATAAATATATAATTAATATAACTATGTATACATATGGTTTTTCAAGAATTTTGGGTAGCGAAAAACATACGAGGGGCGATCAAGTCAAACTGGGACTTTTTCTGTTATTGTACAGAATAAAAAAAACAGTTATGAGAGTAAAAACTACCTTTAATTCTCTATATAATTCCCTGCTACACGAATGCACTTATCCCAGTGCTTCATTAGTGCTTGAATACTATCAAAGTTTTCTCAGTACAACAGAGCCATGATCAGACTGCCTACTTCATGTCTGAAACTGGGATGTGGCAATAACTCCGTGCCCAGTTCCTGTAATGTGCAGTTGAACGATACAATGATTACAGTTCCCACAGACAGATGCGTCTCTTCCACTAGCTGGCAATAAGTTATCTGTCAATTTTCAAGGATCATGCTTTCAATTCCATGAGATTGATTGCAGTGGGTTCTAAGCCACCTTGGTTGAGAAAGGCTGACTACCTTTAAAACTTTTGCGCGTTTCAAACATTTTACGGTGGGTAAGAGTCTGTTCACTGTACTGTCCTTGAGGTCTTCCGTAAATGTCAATCAGTTTTATGCAGTTTTAAGTCTAGAACCTACATTAATATTCTTTGTGCTTTTTATTTTTCATATCAGGTCATTCATCATGGACCAGAACACATCTTCGGGTCTCCCACCAGTATTCAAAACAGTCAGCCTGGTGTTCTACGGCATCATATTCTCTGTAGGCTTGGTGGTCAATCTCACAGCTATCTGGGTCTTTGCTCTAACTACCAAAAAAAGGAGTTCTGTCACCATCTACATGATCAATGTGGCTGTGGTGGACCTCATCTTCATTGTCCTGCTCCCGTTTAGAATGGCCTACTATCATGGGGACTACTGGCCGTTTGGTGATATGTTCTGCAGAATCAACGCTGCACTCACCATTCTCTACCCAAGTCTGGCTCTCTGGCTCTTTGCCCTCATTAGCGCTGACCGCTACGTAGCCATAGTTCAGCCACGGCATAGCAAAGAGCTAAAGAACGTACACAAGGCCTTGCTGTCATGTGTTGGGGTCTGGGTCATGACCCTTGGTGGTGCAGCATCACTTCTTTTCCTGGAGGAAGATCCAGACAAATTTTCCAACCATACCACCTGCCTGAAAATGCAAGACATCGTCTACCTGAGCCGTGACAACTCTGTCCATTATGCTCGTCTGGCGTTCTTTTTCTTATTGCCCATGCTCATTATGGTGGGCTGTTATATCATCATTGTGGACAACCTGATCCATGGACGCACGTCCAAGCTCAAGCCCAATGTGAAGCAGAAATCCATCCGTATCATCATCACATTAATCATGCAGGTGCTGGTGTGCTTCGTTCCCTTCCATGTCTGCTTTGTTCTCCTGCTGTTTGAGAACAATAAACAGGACTATAGCACCTGGGGTGCATTCACAACCTTCCTGATGAACATGAGTACAGTGCTGGACATTATACTCTACTATATTGTTTCCAAGCAGTTTCAGGACAGAGTGATTAGTGTGATCCTGTACCGGAACTATCTGAGAAGTGTGCGAAGAAAGAGCCGACACACAGGAAGTGTACGTTCTCTCAGTAACCTTACCAGTGCTGCCATGATCTGATTATTCTGACATTGCATGAACATGGCCAGAAAAAAAAAGAAAAACTAAGGTTTTGTTCAACTGCCTTTAGTTTTGATTATGGTGAGTGAGGTTGTGGCACATTCATGTGTCGAAATCATTAATAATTAGAGTCCTGGAATATGTCCATGCTATCAAAGAAGAAAAAAATCTATTGATGAGATAACCTAGTCATTCTGTATATTCAGGTAGTCAGGTGAACTCTTTTTATTGGCATATAACATTGCTGAGCCTAGACCTGACCAACTGAAGGAACCCCAGATCATAATACTGCCTCTGGAGGCTTGTACTTGGACTTGAACTAATCCCATTAAAAAATATAATAAAATGAAATCCCTTTCCCAACTGTTTTACTGATGGCACTTAGTTAGTAACCTAGTAGCTCAGTGTAAGCGTCTATTCGATGACGGAAACTTCAAAGCACTTTTTGTAAGTCGCTCTGGGTAAGAGCGTCTGCCAAATTCCTAAATGTACAGTAAATGTAAATGTACAGTGTCAAGTATGCATGCATAACTTCATGCACATTCCTTCTTACCTGACGTAACCATCGCTCTGGAATAAGGTCAATCTGAACTCATCAGACCACATGAAATGTTTCCATTGCTCAAAAGTCCAATCTTTATGCTGCCTAGCAAAGTGAACCCTCTTTTTCCGCTTAATCTCACTAACAAGTGGTTATCTTATGGCCACACAGCTGTTTAGTCGCAATCCTGTGAGTTCTCATCACACTGTGTGTGGAAACGTTTGTACTTTTATTTTTATTGTATTGTAGCTGTGAGTCCTACTGTTGATTTTTTTTTTTTTTTTTCATAACGCAACTTCACTAAGTGCTTAAGTGATCTCTAGGCATGATTTTTTTTCTGACCATTTCTTGTTTGAAACTGAGAGTTCAGCACCATCACTCCAGGTTTTAATAATGTGTTGGACACGTGTTGGTCTTTAGTTGTACAAGATAATTGCAAACAAGACTATAAAAGAGGAACATACTGAAGCTCAGACACTTTCACTTTCATTAGTTCAGCACTATTCAAAATGAAAGTTCTTTTCTGGCGGGCATGATGGGTTCCGCAAATGTTTCTTTCAGTTACAAAGGTGAACTAAGGCAAGGAGTTATCTCTCCCAGATCACTGCTTAAAAGAATCGAGGAAATCTTTATACTGTCTTCCAAAAAAATGCATGACATGTGAAGTATAGAATCTAATGCAGAATATTTATGTCAATTTTCATTCTGGATTGAATGTTGTCTTCAGTGTTAAATGGGAATTCTACTTAATGAAGGATTAAAAAGGACGAAAAAACGTGTTCGCTTCAAATCACCTCAATTGCTTTCTGCTTCTTCTTTCTTTTTTTTTTCTTTACAAAGAAACACATCTTGGCACTGTTGCACTGCTACTCTTTTACAAATTGTGCTATCTGCTGCACTATGCAAATCAACCCTCAATGTGGTCTTGCCTGTTGGAACTATTTGTACGAGGCATATTAATTAGCTTGAATAGATGCTCGCAACAGGAATAAAACGGGACGGGGAAACAGATTTTGTACAGCGCTGTAAATCTATTCCTTATACTATATGTAGTCACCTCACATTCAAGATACCATGTGTTGAGGGAACACAGCTCAGTCAAGGATCTTTTTTTTTTTTTTTTTCAAAAGTACACATACACATTTTCAGAATATGATAAAGAGGGCAGTAAGTGTACATAAGGTCATTTATCCAACTACTGTAAATTCAAGTTTTTGCTTATTTTCACCATCTTGGACTAATGTACATAAATAGCTTATCAAACTTTACTAGTTGCATTAAATGCTATTTTTTAGCCTGGTCAGAGCAAGAGCACCATGCAACTGAGCACTTTGGCTCATTAATGAAATTATGGTTTGACAGTCCACATTTTGTGCCTGTAATGTTTATACCTTTTATAAGCTACCTCACAGTAAAGTAGATTATTATATAAAATGTCACAAAGATTTTTTATACTACATTTTACATAGTGCCAGAATAAGGTAACTTACAACATATTTCTTTTATTTAATATCTTTCTCATTACTCATTACTTAGAATTTACGCTCACTGTGTAGCACACCTTCTGTCTTCTTGTTGTTATAAACAGTAGCTACAGCAGTTATAGGCGATACAGCTAAGCTACATTTTGTATTTACAGTTTACATTGAGTGCATGGAGTTAGCATGTTCTCCCCATGCTTGGTGGGTTTCCTCCGGGTACTACAGTTTTCTTCCGCAGTCCAAAGACGTGCAAATAAGGTAAATTGCCCGTAGTGTGTGAACGAGCGTGTGAGTGTGTGTATCTGTGTGCCTTCGATAGATCGGCGCCCTGTTCAGGATGTACCACCAGTCTCCTGGGATAGGTTCCAGGCCCCCCCCCCCCCCCACCCCCATGACCCTGTATACAGGATAAAGCGTAAATAGATTGAGAGAGTGAGTAAGTGTGTTTACATTGATTTACTCTTTAGTTTACATACTATAAAGTTATCAGTTCAACAATATCAAAGAGGTTGACTCCATATTGATTTCCAGTTTCATGCAGATCAGAGCTGAGATCAGTTACAGTATTATTTGAATCTAAACACACTTTTGGTGGTACTTAAAAAAAAAAAAAAAATCCAAGAACCTTAAAAACCTTACAATCCAAGAACATTACAAGCATAGTTGTAAAAGAATATGGGTTATTATACAGCTTCAGTAATTTCTGCATGCATTATTATTCAGATTCAGTGCATTGTTTGATTTGCCAGAGAGGGGTGCTGTTGCACAGAGCAGGTCTTTAAAAGACTGCACGTTGATGTCTCTGATTAATGCCAGCAGGTGGAAGCAAATGATGGCAGATGTGTGAACACAACTTGCTTCAGACTGCCAGAGTCCATGTAATTTCCCTGCTCTAATACGCCTGATCAACCCGTTAGTTAACCTCTGAAGACCTGAGCATTTTGCATTTTAATTATTTGAAGAAGAAAAAAATTTTTCCACTATGTTTAAAGCATGTGACGTGTGTGACAGTTTGTATCACTAGCTCATAACACAAATGAACCCTATTTAAATGCTATATCTTTATATAGTCATGTAAGATATTTAATCCACTGCAGAAACACATACGTAAAGGTGTCTCATACTTTAGTAGAGCACTATCATCAATGCTGTGGCTAATTAAGCAATGCATTCATCTATGTCAGCACAGATAAAAGATATATTTGGAAGCCGTGGAAAATTCCCATGCACTAATCAGAGATTAGGGAACACTATAAGGTACAAACTATAGGGAGGCGAGTAAGCACAAGATGAAGATTAAAGACCATATACAGAGATAGGTGAGAAAATAACAAGGATTATCAGCAATAGATGAACAAGATGTAAACGAAACTTTATTTTAATGCAAAGATTATTTAAAAAGTCAAATTGCTTTGGGGATTATATGATTGTTTGAGCGTGGCGACATTATACGAAATTTAGTTTAAATATCCTAAATAAATGCACTTAGTCAGAGGATGTCTGATTTAGTTGCTGCTCTCTGATGTTGAAAAACCATCTGTGTGCATTCAGTAGTGCAAAGACCAGCTAACATCACCATCTGGGAATTGAGACTCGAGTTCTGTTAAGTTCCTTTAAACATCCACATTAAATATATCTGTCACATTCAATAGTACTGGAACACAGCCTTCATCTCTGTATATTCACACAAGGGTTGATACACCAAAGCAAAAAGGGTGCTGAAGCACAAAACAGGATAAGCAGGCCTGGAAGTGGTTTATGGAGTGTGTCCGCCACTCAGCCTTCACATGGAACAAAGCACAAACAGTCTACTGAGACTACGTCTTGTACAGTTCTCAAGTTCCATAAACTGATGGACATCTTAAACAATGCTACACAATACAAATCAAAATCGGTCAGAAGAGGTTGATTATTTTATATACTGTAACAGCAGCTGGCTGCAAGATTTATATTAATGTGCTCATATTATTGCATCTTTAAATAACTTGAAGTTGTACAGTATGCATAGCATTCCACATAATATTAAGATAATTTTGAATAAATTTGTTAAGAGCAATATATAAGCATAGATATGGTAAAAAAAAAAAAAATATATATATATATATATATGATCTGAAGAGCTGTGTAAGATTTATTTAACATTTATGGAAAGAGACTCCAGCATCAGCATATTGCAACAGTCAAAGGTAAAGCTGTTTCTGTTAGTTTTCTGCAGCAGGAAAGTCTCTAGGGCAGATAAGTTTGCAGTTTCTCAGGATCATGCTGCATTTTTTAAAAAGATTAAAGAGTAAATAAGAAAAGTGAGGGAGTGACAAGTTTATATGTGCTTTGGCAAACGTGATAACAAGGGCTAAGTTGTTTTTCAGATGTTCCACATTACTGATTGTAACTATGAATGTATAAAAAAAAACAAACTATTACTCTTGCAAATTGCTGGAGAGGAGGAAAATTATCAATAACTGGTGGTGTGATGTTTTTCCATTTTATGGTTGTTTATTTATGCAATAACCACAATTATCATGGATGTAAAAACTAAAAATATTGGTGTAAAATTGCTTTGTTTAAAGTTCAGCATAAAGTTAAGATTTATATAGATAGACCTTGAATACAGTATCATGGCAATACACACACAAAGATTCTACACGCACAGTGGTCCTGAAAGTTTTGATGCCAAGCCCAAGGCCTCCCAACTTCCTGTTAGTGTTGATGACAGACAATGCTACACAATACAAATCAAAATAGGTCAGAAGAAGTTGATCAAATTTTTTAGGCCACCTTTGTGCCAACATAAAAAGTGCTGTTTGTTAGACAAAACTCATTGGATTGATGTCCAAGGAGCTCAGTGCAGATCTGAGAAAGATTATGGAGGACGTGGATTATGGTGATACTGTAAGTCAGCCTCTTACATTACAATGGACTAAAAGGCAGCTGTTCTAGAAAGACGCCTCTGGTCCAAAATCTACAGCTTCAAGTTCAACTGAAGTTTGCAGTTGACCATATAGACAAAGAAAAAGCCTTCTAGAGGAATGATGAGGCATTCGAGTTGAAGAACACTGTTAATCATGATGGTGGTAGCTTCGTGCTGTATGGCTGTTTTGCTGCCAGAGATTGAAGAAGTAGGACTACTCCAGATTTTTTTTTTTTTTTTAGAATAACCTCAAATTATCAAATAGAAACAGAATGGACATGTTCTAACAGCAAAATGACCAAAACACCCTCACAAGCTGGTCGTGGAATGGTGAAAGCAAGCTAGCTTCAAGCTTTGGGAGACTTAACCCTATTGGACATTTGTTCACTAAGCTTAAAAGCCAGATCTGTACATATGGAGACATATGGAGTCTAAATATATATATACAACACAAATATACTTTATATAGCACAAACTGTATCATATTTTCCTTCACCAAAAGATCAGTTTAAAATTATTGAAAGCCAAGTTGCTTAGATATTCATGGCCATGTATATACAAAAATTATTAACATTGTTTTTGTTTCCATGGTTACAGCTTACATCTCTTGAAAATCAAAAATCCAATATCTCAAAATATCAATCAAAAAAGATCAATCAAAAAAGATCAATCTAAAAAGATCAATTAAAACAGTCTTTATAATACATATAGTCTTAAAAATGTCAAATTCATGCACTCAGTACTTGATCAGGGCTCTTTCAACATTAATCACAGCATCAGTGGGGTATGGCATGGAGGCGATCAGCCTGTGGCACTGTTGAGGTGTTATTGAACTCCATGTTGATTTGATAGGGTTTTATTTTATTGTTGGGTCAGGTGTTTCTCATCTCCATGACAACCCCTTAGAGTCTCTATGGGGTTCAGGCCAGGTTAGTTATCACAATATAATGGTCAGAAAACCAGTTAGTGGTAGTCCTGGCACTGAAGGCAGTTACTAGGTCCTGCTGTATAAAGAAATGGGCATCTCCATAAGCTCAAAGACAAGCATGAAGTGCTCTAAAATCTCCTGCTAGATTGCTGCATTCATTTTAGGAATTGATCAAATTTAGTGGACCAACACATGGCATCCCAATCTTCACTGACTGTGGAAACGTCACACTGGCCTTCAAGCAACTTGGATTCTGTGCCTCCTTCAGACTCTTCCTCCAGACTCAGGGAACTTGATTTCCAAATAAAAGGCGAATTTTACTTTAATCTGAAAAGAGGACTTTTGACCACTGAGCAACAGTCCACTTGTTTTTCTCTTTCTCCCAGGTAAAACACTTCTGAAGTTGTCTTTGTTTCAGGAGTGTCTTCATACTAGAAATGCAATAGTTTAAGTCCATTTCCTGAAGATGTCTGTGTATGGTGGCTCTTGATGCACTGACTCCAGTCTCTCTCCGCATCTTGTGATTAAAGTTCTTAAATCTGCTTTGTTGGCAGACTTCTAAAGACTGTGATCATTCCTGTTGCACACAATTTAGTACCAAAGAGGGGTTGGTTATCACCTTCTGAACAAGTATCAAGTTAAATCAAATTACAAATGGCAAGTAGTGCTTAGTTAAAGCAACCATTTTATCTACTGTAAGTATTGTGTATAGAGTATAATTTGTCAGCATTTTTGTGAAGTCATTTGTAACAATTATATTCTCTACAATGTATAAAATGCTTCATGTTTTATAACTCATTAGTAAAAATTATTTGAATTCAGTCCAGTGTCCCCTCAATGCTGTTCTTTATAGTGCTTTATATACAGGATTTTTGAAAAATCAGGAACCAATAAATACAGTATGTAGAGCTGAATATCACTCACTCACTCACTCACTCACTCACTCAATCACATACTAATCATCTATAATGCTTTGTCCTGTATTCAGGGTCGCGGAGACCTGGGGCCTATCCCAAGGGACTTACAGTAGGCGGGATGCCAATCCATCGCAGGGCATACACACATACAGTATACACACTCACACACTCATTCATATATATGGGCAATTTGGGAATGCCAATTAGCCTAATCTGCAGGTCACTCATCTTCTATACCGCTTTATCCTGTATACAAGGGTGCGCAGGACCTGGAGCCTAGGAAACTTGCAAGACAAACACACATCCACACTCTCACTCACATGCTACGGGCAATTTAGGAACGCCAATTAGCCTAATCTGCATGTATTTGTGGGAGGAAACCGGAGCAGCAGAGAGAACTCACCAAATCACCAATCAAACCCAGACCCTGGAGGTGCAAGGCGACACTGTTAACCACTAAGCCACCGTACCACCTCAAGTTGAATATACTCCCCAAAACAGGACATGGTATTTGAGAAAATGCATGGAGCATTAGAACATGTAAATAGTTTGTTTTAAATTATGAAAACAAAATCAAGCATTTGTGGTGAAGTAGTAGTACTTTCATTGCTCCTTGCCTTTTTGGACACCCCATGGAATAGCGTATTTATGCTAAATACTGAACAGCTGAGTGAGGGATTTCAGACATAATTTTCAGACAAGGTTTTCAGAATAGTTTTCTGCAGTCAGCTTAGTTGACATACCTACTTCAAAGGAGGTAAACACTCCCTGATGCAGATAGAGACCACAGCCCAGCATGCATGATGAATTATCACAAAGCTTTGTGGATAATTTGGAATCTTCATAACAAGTGCTTTTGTCATAGAAAAATTAATGAAAACAAGATTGTCTTTCATTTGAGTTGATTTAACCGCCTCGGCAGCCAGATGCTCCTCTCTGGATATAAAACCAGTCAGCACTAAACAAAGCCCAAAAAAAAAAAAAAAAATAGCATTTTTTTTCAGCAGCTCATGCTGCAAATAAATCAGGCGGCGCACACAATGGCCATCTGTTTGTTATTTGATATGTGTGAATACGTGTTGTAATGACTTTGTTTGTGAATCAGTCAGTGCACTGGAACACACAAGAGCTCTCCAAGTGCCGGAGTGTTCAAAGCTAATCATATAATTGGACACAATAGTCAATGACAAATGGAGTTGCATAGAGCCAGCCAGCTGGGAAGTGAATATGTAATCATTGTAAAATCATATCATTTTGCATATTTGAAGACAGCTTAATAGAGTTTGCTTGTCACCGCACTATCAAGTGATGATCAGAGAGGGCCACGTCGTATTTGTTCTCTAGGATATTGCTCCTCTGCATCTGCAGCGAGTTAAATGGAATGGAAACAGTGTTATTTCTTTGCTTCGCAGATGCTATATGTCTTCACTGTGCTGTGGGATTTATAATGGAATTCCACTCTTCATGAGCATTAAAGTGCGAAGCATATAGTCAGTTGCCAGTTTATTAGTTACTAGATTGTTATACCTAATAAACTGACGACTGAGTATATATCAAAAAATCTGAATTGGAGTTGTAAATGTCAAAAACACTTTGTCGAAGCAATATCAGACGGTACGAACGTGCGTGCTATCAAACGGATTCGCTCTAATCGCAATTGCTGATTGTGGACTCTTTCTTTTAAAGACTAAACAACAAATTCAATTTCAACATGGGAGCTTTGTGACTGATTAACAATTGTCTTTTCAATGCTGAACATTTAAGATGTCATTGGGCTCCTGGTTGTATTTAGGCTCAGTTCCCAAAGGAGTCATCAGAGCCTCTTGCAAATTGCACGGCGTGTAGGCGAACCAGTCTGAGTCCAATGAACGTGTTTGTGTATCTTTGGGGTGGTCCTTCTTGTGCTTGCTACTTTTTAATGTTTACTACACTGTCCTTGGCTTCTTGTATCCCAACACTTAGTCTAAAGATATACTTCTCGATAGTGTTTCCACGCTTGAAGATCTGTTTTCTGCTGGGAAAACATTCTTTCCACTGTACCTCCCCCCCCACCCTTCAAATTCTTTCCATGAATGCAGTTGGAAAAACAATGTTTTATACCCTTCATTAGTGCTTATTTACAGTGTGAAAGCTACACTGTTAATACCCTGTGCAGTCCCTATGGTACCAGTATTTACTCACAGTAGCTTATGCATAGAAATTGTATCTAGGCAGAAAAAAGACACAGACTCTACCTTGAAATGCTTAATCTCTATTAAAAGGGATAATCTCTCATCACGAATGTGCTCAATGCAAAGATGACTCCCATTGACCCACACCATTTAGCAGAGGAGAGGCTGGGATGAGAATGTATGGCTTTGATTACAGCTGTGTCTTTTTTAGCGCATTATGTTGTTGCTGATTCACACACGGAGGATTGCGGCACCATTAAAGGTTATAAATAATGTAAGACCCTTTTCTACACTGCTCAGCTAAGTGCCTTGAAACTTTGAGCTCCTTTTGTCAGGTTCTCAATAGATTAGGACATGATTTATTTTAGGTTCATAAAGTAGCATGTTCCTGACTGCGTCCAGCAGGGAAAGAGTGTTAGGTGTTCTGGTTTTAATTGTGCAGCAGTGTGTAGACTGGGGGGGTGGGTGAGGGTGGGGGGGGTGTATGTCGGATCAGGTTAATATTTAATTTAACCTCACTTAACTATCCACATTATCCATTGGCTCACGACGGCAGGACCGGGGCTTGCGTTACAACTGTGATAAGATGCAAAAGCTAACATTTCCCAAACATGACTCTACTCCTGCCTCAACAAGACGTTTGCATTAAGATGAAATGGATACGGCATATCTCGCACTCTCTCATGTCTGGTTTACGCCTCTCTGCTGAAGCATAATACTTTCTACCCTGCTCCTGTGTTACGCTATTGAAGTCACCTCTGAGAAAAACAATTAAAACCAATATCCAACTTGACTGCCGGTCCGTGTCACAGTTTGTTAGAAGTAGGTTCCCTGTTATTCAGAATAATTGAAAGGCGGTGCATATAGCTTCCCGACCACGCTCCCAGCTCGAAGCCTAAAGAGTGAACTAAGAGAGCCGTGGCTGGAGGAGGAGAACGCGAGGAACAGCTCTTCAGCATGACAGCGCAGGGGGATGCTGTCTAGGGATCTGAGCGCGGAGAGCATGGTTGCGTGTGCATGTCACGTAGCTAGCTCCGAGAGCTCAATTACAAGATTGATACTCGGAGAGGAAACTTCATTTTGCTTTACAGATGTCGACACCGCTAGAGAAAAACAAGGTTGTTGTTTAACATTAGACGGTTTGGCAGAATGAGAATAAGCACAAAAGCAAGGACCGAGGCAGTTATTTCTGACTAATAACCCAAAAGTTTCGAGGCCGATTAAACCTTCCCGCTGATTACAGCCTGTCAGGCACAGGTGGAGGAATTGTGGGATAGATCCTGTGTAGCATTTGAGCAGAGGCCAATATATGATGAAGTTCTGAGAACATCTCTGTTTCATTTCAAATGCATAAAGAACCTGAAGGCTTTTCTCTACATTTTCATCTTAATTTGATTACATGGCATCTTGTCTGTTTGAATGATCTGTTTTGCCTCAAGAGGACATCTTAATCACTTTTCACTCGTGGCTTCATCCCTCTAAACATGCTGCGGCAACTGTTCTGGACTTTTACCAGCCCCAGTCGACTGAGAGGTAAAAATACATTTGGGGAGAGAGAAAAAGAAAGAAGCAGTAAGAGACTGAGGGCTCTCCTTTAGTGCATGCATATGAGTAATTTGATGGTTAATGCATATTGCTATTTTGGTTGGGCGAAAGCCAGGTTTTTTTTTTTTTATGTTTGTACAGTTTTCCTTTTTCTTGCTCATAAATTAATGAATGTACTGTGTTGAAATGGGAGGAGCGGCACAAAACAGGTTGTGACATTCAAAATTTGCAGTGGCAGTGGCATTTTCTCACTAATAAACGCATGTGCACTATTGCATCCCAAGACCCTCTCTTTGTACAGATCCCGGGATAAAATTATATTTTGCTGACCTCAAGTCTTCCCATTTCTTATAACAATTTTGTGTCTGTTGACTATATACTGTATATTATCCTACTTCAGCATAACTAGGCCATGTCACCAAAATAATAACTACATATTGACTTAAAGGTCCCACATTTCTTTAATAAGTTAACAACTACAGGGGTTGGACAATGAAACTGAAACACTGGCCAATTTTGTGTTGGACGTTTCATGGTTAAATTTGACCAGCCTGGTGGCCAATCGTCATTGATTGCACATTCCACCAGTAAGAGCAGAGTGTGAAGGTTTAATAGCACAATTCTGCTTAAAATATTGCAATGCACACAACATTATGGATGACATATCAGAGTTCAATAGAGAACAAATTGTTGGTGCGTGTCTCGCTGGCGCATCTGTGACCAAGACAGCAATTCTTTGTGATGTATCAAAAGCCACGATATCCAGGGTAATGTCAGCATACCACCAAGAAGGACGGACCACATCTAACTGTGGACGCAAGAGGAAGCTGTCTGAAAGGGATGTCCGGGTGCTAACCCGGATTGTAACCCCCCACAAAAATAAAACCACAGCTGCCCAACTCACTGCAGAATTAAATGTGCACCTCAACTCTCCTGTTTCCACCAAAACTGTTCGTCTGGAGCTTCACAGGGTCAATGTACATGGCCGGGCTGCTATAGCCAAACCTTTGGTCACTCGTGCCAATGCCAAACGTCCGTTTCAATGGTGCCAGCAGCAAAAATCTTGGGCTGTGGACAATGTGAAACATGTATTGTTCTCTTCACTGACTTTCCCACATCCGGGAGAGTTACGGTGTGGAGAAGCCCCAAAGAAGCGTACCACCCAGACTGTTGCATGCCCAGAGTGAAGCACAGGAGTGGATCAGTGATGGTTTGGTCTGGGCCCAAATATCATGGCATTCCCAGGACCAATACTTGTGCTAGATGGGTGCATCACTACTGAGGACTACCGAACCACTCTGGAGGACCATGTGCACCCAATGGTTCAAACAATGTGTATTGAAGGCGGTGCCGTGTATCAGGATGATAATGCACCAATACACACAGCAAGACTGGTGACAGAATGGTTTGATGAACATGAAAGTGAAGTTGAACATCTCCCATGGCCTGCACAATCACCAGATCTAAATATTATTGAGACACTTTGGGGTGTTTTGGAGGAGCGAGTCAGGAAACGTTTTCCTCCACCAGCATCACGTAGTGACCTGGCCACTATTCTGCAAGAAGAAAGGCTCAGAATCTCTCCGGCCACTGTGCAGGACTTGTATCTGTCATTCTCAAGACGAATTGATGCTGTATTGGCTGCAAAAGGAGGCCCTACACTATACTAATGAATTATTGTGATCTAAAACCAGGCGTTTCGGTTTCATTGTCCAACCCCTATAGGTCCCACAATGTGTGGAGTCTTAATGCTCCAGATACTGTAAAATTCCCTTCTGATAATGAATTTGTTCTACATCACACTCCCTTTACTACGATTCAATTATCTTTTTTTTTAATTATTTTGCTTCAATAATGGTCATTTTCACAAAGTAAATTTACATAAGTAAACATTCCTAGAAATACATTAGATATAAACTATAACTATCAGATTGTCCATGATGAGCGTGACATTGGCAAAGAAAAACTGCTTTCTCACAAGGATTACTTACAAGGATCAAGAAGAGGAGCCAGACTCATCAGGGAATTTTGGGTGATATCAAAATAGCATGACCATAAATTTATTTCAGTCAGCAGAGCTGAGCAATAAGCTCGAGGCGGGTATCGTCACATATGAGGTCACAATAGGGGAAGAACCTAATTGGCTTGTTTAAATCCTAACCAATACAAAAGTGGAAAAATGAATATTTTTATCCCTGTTTTTTTTTGCACACACACACACACACACACACACACACACACACACACACACACACACACACACACACACACACACACACACACACACACACACACACACACACTTTGGGGATGCATCTGAATGTCTTAAATAACTGAAAAGTGAATTTGCATAATAGTCACCTTTAGACAGATTTTTGAAACTTATATAGAAATAAGAACAAAAAAGTCTGTTGTGACTTTGAAGAAGGCAAATTCACACTGAAAACTTTAGTTGTTATGTGACTCTCTATTTTAACTACAGTTTAAATCCGTAACAGATGTGAGACACAGACACACTCCTTCATTTTTGCATGTGTCTAAGTGAAGTGCAAAATGCATAAATATCCACTTATAATGTGATCAGGAAAATTAGTAGACCCACGAGTATTGAGTTCCATTAAGTAAAACACAAAGTTAGATTTGGTTTATTGTTATGTAGACTGAAACTAATTTACAAAGCTAATATACTGTAACGTTTTCATAACAAGCATAGACTGCAAACTACACTCACCGGCCACTTCATTAGGTACACCTGTTCAACTGCTTGTTAATGAAAAGATCTAATCAGCCATTCACATGGGAGCAACTCAGTGCATTTATTCATGTAGACATGGTCATGAAGATCTGCTGAAGTTCAAACTGAGGATCAAAATGGGGAAGGAAGGTGACATTGAACATGGCATGGTCGTTGGTGCCAGACAGGTTGGGCTGAGTAGTTCCTAAAATGCTGATGTACTCGGATGTTCATCCACAACCAACTCCAGTGTTTTCAGAGAATGATCTGAAAAAGAGACAATATCCAGTGCATGGTGGTTCTTTAGGAAAAAAATGCGTTGTTGATGCCAGAGGGCAGAGGAAAATGGCAACACTAGTTCGAGCTGATAGAAAGGAAAAAGTAGCTCAAAGAACATCTCATTAAAACCAAAACACGTCTCTAAATGCATAACACATTGAAAATAAAGCACATGGGAGCAGAAGACTACACCAGCTTCCACTTCTGTCAGCTAGGAGTTGGAAACTAGGGCTACAATTCGCATGGGAAATTGGAGAATAGAAGGCAGCTGATTCAGATGGTAGGGTCAGAAACTACATGAAAGCATGGATCCATCCTGCCTTGCTGGTGGTGATGGTGTAATGGTATAGGGGATACTTTCTTGGCACACTCTGGCTTCCTTTAGTACCAATAGACTATAGTTTAAATACCACCCCAAAAACTCCAGAGTATTGTTACCAACCATATCCATCCAACACAAAAAACATAAACATAAAACATAAAAATGAGTTCATTGTAATTAAATGGCCTTCACAGTCACCAGCTCTTCATCCAATTCAGCACCACCAGGATGCTGTGGAACAGGAGACTCGCATCATGGACGTGCAGCCGACAAACCTGCATCAAATGTACAGTATAATGCTATGATGAAGTGGCTGGTAAGTGCATGACCAAAATCTCATTTTTATAAGACTTTTACTGAGGAGCCATGCTGATGAAGAAGATTTGCTCTTTTGCTGGGCTGTGGCATGTGATTGTGAACTCTGCGTCATTCTGTCTACACTTCTTATTGACCTTCAGCGCGTTTTCTCTTAAATGCTCTTCAATCTGCGTTAGAGTGATCTCTGTACGTATATTTAACTTCCACATTGATTGTGGATTTTTGACTGTTGACACTTAAATTAAAAATCATGCACTTTTTACAATATTGCATCCAAGTCTCCATGCTGAATTTATTACACTGCCACTACAACAACAACATAAAATCAGTCAGCTGCTTATTGTGGCACTAAAAATCAATATAAAATCTGGAACTGAAATATTTTTGTGTCGTTAGGAAAACATCACCGTGCTATTTGGCAGAGGTCTTAGATCTCAGCAGCACATTTAATCATACCTTTTAATAATAATAATAATAATAATAATAATAATAATAATAATAATAATAATATATTAAAACCAATCCCTTTTTACATTCTCTATAATCAGGAATATAGCGCCAGCGGGTCAAGGGTGAGGAACCTATCAGTGTGCCCTTGTATATCATCAGAAGGACCCACGGTTTGTTTCCAGTGATAGTTCCGAGGCTCTACGGTCTGGTCTGCATGTTCACCATTAAGAGAGCTGTTAATGGCAAGACAAACAGATGGCTGCCGGCCTGCTCTGTCCTGCATCTCCTCACAAGTGCCACCCATCCTTTGTGTCCATTAATCTTCTATTCCTGTAGCACAACTATATTAAACAGCTCAGGAGCACCGGAGAGAGGCAAACAAGCTAGCACAGCTGTCACGAAGCCGAGAGTGAACCATCACTCGAGAGCCGCTCTCCTCTCCTTTAAACGTTCCTGTAGAACAGCGTGGAGAAAATCATTTCGCCTTGAACCTGACCCTATAAAAATGGTATCCGTGGCTGGGGAAACAATAAATGCTCATTATAAAGCAGCTGCCTGAGCTGCTGAGGACTTCTCGGTCCCGACTGGAGAAAAACAAGTACATCTGATTCCGATAGTAATTGAAGAAGACAACTGTTTCCTCCAGACCAAGGCATGGGGATTCTACAGTGCTGATGGCTGGGCTTGTTAGAGGCACGACTGCACAGTAGCTGAGTCTTGTAAAACATCCACACACAGTCTTAGCCAACATTCATTTTTCTTAGATTACTCAGTTACGTTTTGGATTTTAGATTTGATTTCGTGTTAGATCACAAAAAAGGTGTGTGTGTGTGTGACTGATTTACACACTTTGTTTTCTTTCTTTCTTTCTTTTTTATTGTCTGTTTTATTGTTTTGGCTTCTAAGAAAACACATTAAGTTGTACATGGCCACTGTGAATTTATGAGGGACACACCATCACCACAGGTATTTCAAAAACACAGCTCTATTTGGGGCCCCTGTTCGGTGTGTCCATAGCAGTCAGTGGCTAAATTGAAAAATCAATTCCAATTTCAATGATTGGAATAAAGAACACCAGGAGTTGGAGATAAAATAGTGTTCTTCTGCTGGATCCCCTTTAATTGGAAAGTCATTTCTTCAGGGTATTCTAATGGTTCTGAAGGAAGATTGCAAAATAAAGTTGATGAGCTGGAGGAAGGTTAATAGCTTGTGTGCAAGTGCGTGTACACATGTGCGCGTGTGTACGTGGGTAAGGCTGTGTGTTTTCTCCGCACAGTATCCATCCAGCCTTTTCCTTCTGAAATGAAAACAAAGAAAAATCCAGTGCTTCTCGTGTCATGTTCACGTTCGGCACTTGCCTAAAACGTCTCGGTGACGACTTGCATGACAAGGCCATGGTGGTAAGAATTGAATATTACATTTATTTCTCATAGATAAGCAATTTAGGATCACAATGCATCTAGTTTCATGAATCTAAACGACCTATTCCATTTGTTAAGGTATGATTACAGTGCTGCCGTACCGTACTTGCGGTGCAGTTCTCAACGTTCTCCGATCTCTAACTGGCCCGGTTCTCTGTGTCATCATTAAATAGAACACAAAGGGCTCACATGTTCAGTGGTTATTGAAGAAGCAATAGTAATCATTGAACTCGGGCTCTATAAAGTAGATTATGGCGGGAGACAGGATATTTACAGATACTGCAAAGGTCAAGATTGTCTGAGTCTGGGCCAGATGACAAGGGGTGGGGGTGGAGGGGTGGGTTGAAAAACACACAAGAACTCTGGTTGGTTTCATTTCCTGGGAAGAAAGGAAAAGTTAAAAGGTGGCCCCTGAACAAATGAAACTCAATTTCACGGCACATTATCCCTCCCTGTTCTCTTCTCCTGGCTTTCATTTTCATTAAGACCACAGACAAGCATAAATTAATAATTACTGCCCGAATGTCTAAATGCAGGCCGCACTCCTGTAGCCTTTCATTTTCCTCTGCGGCCTGGCATGTTCATGCTTGCAAAATGTTAATTTAGATAATGTGGCCTGCCCCTTGTCAGATAATTCTGTTTGGTGCTCTCACTAATACATAATGGTCTTTCTGATTAGATGACATTAAGTCTATCTTGTGTTCAATCAAGCCATACCGATTTCCTTCCTCGCCGACACTAAGATGTTCAGATGAGGAACAGAAAGTCAGACATTTGGAAAGTCTTTGATAGTTTTGCGTGTTATTCAGTTTAATAGTATGGATAATGTCAAACAAGGCTGAACCATTAAGTGTAATTCACAAAGCAGCACCTAATAACATTAACACCGGCTCATATGCAGGATGATCAGATGAAAAAGGATCGCTCAAGAAAAAGGGTGCTGTCATTGTAGAGAATATTAAACCGAGCACTCCGTGTTGTTTTAATAGCACTGGATCACTGGTTCTATAAACTATGGCTTTATAATAAAATCGCACTACAATGCAGGTAAATTCTTAATTCTGGTTTGGAGGTGTTGATTATTTGTTTTTATTAGATTATTTGTCTCAAAACAAAACACAGTTACGTAAATACACTTGTGCAAACTACAAATTGGGGACAGTGACATGAAGGGTTTTTCTTCCTCTTTGTCCCCTTTGTCCTAGGGGATAATTTGAAGCGTCGGATGCCCTTCCTGTCGCAACCCTCCTATTTCCTACACTGGCTTGAGACCAGTGACTGGGTTGTATGGGGCAAAAGGTAAAGGGTCTTGCCCAAGGACTCAACAGTGGTGACGTGACTTGAACCCCCTACCATCCGATCAGCAACACAGATCCTCAACCACCTCAGCTGCCACTGGCACCATGGCCTGAAAGGATGTGTCGGTTTTGAACGTATTTTTTTTTTAAGAACATGAAACATAAAAAAGTGTCTGTTTATTCTTGTCATAATGCAACTGCCGTAAACAGGAGCTTACTTCTCTCATGGATTTTTCAAAACATGAAATATAGCAATATTGTATTCAAATAGTTGGCCGTTGATGTACAGTAGGTAGTGGTGGGTGTCTCACCTGCCATACCTAAAGCCAAGGTTCGATTCCTACCCAATGCCAAAACCCCAGCCACTGGCTGCAGTGCTGATCCCAAGCCTGGATAAAATGGAAGGGTTGCATCAGGAAGGGCACTCGGTGAAAAACCTGAGCCAAGTTCTGCCCAGATTCGATGGTCCGCTGTCGTGACCCCTTGACAGGAGCAGCTGAAAGACAGACAACATCAAAACATTCAAATTGTTGGCAAATTGCTCTAAAATGAGACATAAAACATTGCTCAACATGCTGTCATTGGACTTTCATCAATTCTTGGTTTGTATGACTGCATTATACCACTTTTTTTTTTTTCTTTAACAGGATGCAATATTATGTTTTATTAGTTAGTTTAAAAAAACATTTTGCCTTTGGAGCAAGGATCATCTGGAAAACCAATTTTTTTTTTCTTCTCACTTTACTGGAAAGCCTGTACTAATCTGACAGAGCCTTGGCGCTCACTTACTCCTGCCGGAGACGCTGGCTGAAAATCTCGCTGAACATCAGAAGTCTAAGACAATCATCTGTACTGACTTGAAAACAGAGACAGAGAGAGCAGAATCAATTCAGGGCTGGAAATATAACACTTGTGTAAAATGATAGTCTTTATAAGGTCCAAGAGCAGCCAAGAACACACTCCCCTGAACTTGCACTCCACACAGTGTGACTAATGTGCGCTGGAAATTCTTTCTGTTTGTACCTCATAATCATGATTCAGAACGGAAATGAATTTATTATAGCATGAGCATTGGCATTAAAATTTTAGCTTCAGGGTCAAACCCATTTACGCAGCTGGAGCAAAACAGAACCTGCTGCAGCGTACTGTGGTTTCTGTCGAAGAGGAAATAAAGTCCATTGTCCATAAAAATTTGAGTTATGAATACTGAGTCTACTCTGACTCTACAGACACTTAACCCTGGGGTAGGGAGGAAGGGAGGCAACTATGAGAATTTGATGGACAGAGCATTTGTGGCTTTGTTATTGCCGAAAATCCTCACAGTTCAAGTTTCACATGCCTAAGACAGAAACCTTTCATGCTCATGAGAAGGGCCAGACATGACAATATGGAGTTACAGTCTCCAATTAATTTTCACTATACAGCATGTAGTTTTTTTTTTTGTTGTTGTTGTTGTTTTTTTAAGGTTGATTGAAACTTTCACCTCATTTTTTAATAAGATGATTAAAAAAGCCTGAAACATTGTCGACCTTGAATTTATACAATGCTGTATTGAATTATGCAGTGATCAGTCAATTATTCATCTGCTTTACAACCGTACTTTAAAAAGTATGCAAATGGGGAAAAAGGTATTGCAGTGTCAACACATTTCCATCAAAACTGCTTACAAGAGAAGTTTGTTCACACAATGTCGGCGTCTTATTCTCTATTTGTAAAATTTATAAAGAAGCAAAAATAAAAATGCTTCATGTCATCTACTTGTGATGACTGGGATTTTAATGAGCTCCAAATATCAGCATTGATATAAATCAAAAGCCAGCAATTAGAAATGGATGAAAAAAAATATAAATGTATTTTAAGAGAAAAAAAAGAAGAAAAAAATTAAGCTACACAGATGCTGGTATAACAATGCTGTCTTTCAGAGGAAATAATTTCGTTGGAATATTGTGCCTACTGAGGCAGAGAGAATGAAAGGTATCATTTCTCAGTACTGTCTGGTGTATTACTGCATGCACACAATGCCAAGCTTGAATGGTTTTATTCTACTAGATATTGTCATTGTTCAATAACACGTGTTTTACAACTCAACCATGAACAATTTTGATTGCCCTTCAGATTAAAATATGCACAGGCTGCTTATGTAATATTATACACAACTTTTTTTTTTCTTTGCATGGTAAAATTTACACCCTTCTATTAGCATACACAAATAATTATTCATTCACAATGGATTACAATAAACTGAAGGCTTTAACTCCTGTTGTTAAACTTGAAGCACAAATTCACAAAATGATTATGAACTTCGTGCAGCTTTTACATATTGATATAATGTCTAGGTTACTCAAATAAATTACATTTGCAAATGTATGTGATTATATTTAATGAGTTCAACATGAATCTACCATTATTTCCTGATTTAATTTCGTTAACTGACATATTTTATTTTCAAGTACAAGTTCTGCCCTTAATTTCAATATGTTGATCCATGTATAATTCTTGGCAGTGCAGGGAGATCTATGTAAAAGATGCTATTTACATACCAATCATTCATAACATTACAAGCATGACATCATGCCCTGTACTGTGAAGGCTTGTGTATTGTGCCCCCGGGGCAGCTTTTTTGGGGCATGACTCCACAAAACCTCTAGGGTTGTGCTGTGGTGTTTGGCACCTGGATATTGCACGTGGATAGTTTAGGTGCTTTGCGTTGCGTGGTGGGGCCTCCATGGATCGGCCCTTTGTTTGTCTGAGCCATTCCATGGGCGCTTGAGTGGACTGAGATTTTGCGAATTTTGGAGCCCCACTCAACAACTTTGAATTTTTTGCCTGCTAAGCCCCAGATGCGGCAGATTGTCATGCACTGGGTGTTCTGATATTTTTGTTTTTGTCCAGTGCATCAAATGGGTGCTTGGTTGGATTGGGTTATGGGGAGCAGCCTTGGGTGTTTTGCCTGCTGGGCCACATGCACAGCAGGCTATGATGCACATACGTATCATAGTGTTCTGATACTTTTCTATCATCAGCAGCATTGACTTTTTTTTCAGCAATTTGTGCTGCATTAAGTTTTCTGTGGAATCAGATCAGATGGGTTGACTTTTGGCCCCTACGGGCATGGGTGAGCTTTGGGTGAACATTATAATGTCAACAGTTTGCTGGTATTGTTGTTGGTCTTTCGGCTGCTTTCGGCTTTTGGAATGCTGTGCATTCACGTTTTGGCACAGGTTTTATGCCAGATGCCCTTCCTGGCACAACCCTTCCAATTTATCCGGGCTTGGGATCGGCACTGCACCCAGTTTGCTGGTGTATAGTTGGTAATTAGTGTTAATGTGTTAATGCTACGTAATGTTAGTGTCATAGCTGATTGGTGTACTGTATAGCAACGACATTTACTTTACAGTCAGTATACTCTCACAACCAGGACTTGCAATTATGACCAATTATTATGGTGTGTTTTTAGAGGGAGTGGTAAAAATTCCTGGATCACAGCTTCTCAAATTTTGTTTACTGTAATATAAACCCAAGGGAAACTGTATCTTTGTTTATTTTGTTATCTGGTGTACTGTAGATATTAAAAGACAAACCTTCCTTTAATTAAATGGTCACATGTTATTAAACAAGGAATGTATCATTACTGAAAATATTATGTGAAAAAAATTTGATTTAGACATCAAACTTTAGATATTTTGGTGAGCTAAACCTCTAGATCTGTATCTGGATTTCGATACTGCTGTTAAGGCATCTTTCCCATAATACTGAATTTGATCCCTAATTCATACAGTATGGACTCAAGATTGTAGGAAATACCAGAGAAATCGCCAGGACTGGCTTGTGGTGGTTTGAGAGAATTTGCAGCATTTAAAAAATTGACTGATCATTTGAAATGGAGTCACCCGCCAAAAAAACAAACAAACAAACAAACAAACAAACAAACAAACAAACAAACAAACAAACAAACAAACAAAAACATTGTAGCAGTTTTTAAGTTATTTAAAAGTGGATTGTACAGTGGTGGTTTGTTGGTGGTTTGTGAGTCCTTGTAATGGATTATAGAGCACAAAGATATGCTGATTTTCTTGCTCAGTGTCGACGTAGACTGGTTTCAGCTGTCACTATTGGAGCACTAATAAAAAGCGCTCAGGCATGGGATGGAGCGAATACTATAGTATACACTACACTAGTAAATAATATACTGTAACAGATAAAACACTGGATGGTACTCTATAATGTTGGGATGCTTACAGTAATACAGAACTTTGCAGCAGGTACATAGACACGATAATGAAAAAACTGTGAAATCCTGGTCATTGTTAACAAATTTTTTGCCGATTTCATAGTTATATCTATCTAGTCATGTTTTATGTGTTGAAGGCAGGGGCGGATCTAGAAAATTATTCATGGGGTGGCATTAAAATTATGAGGGGTGGCAACACTGAAGCAAGAATCGTTGCATGGATTTTGTGGATTCAGGTAACACTATTCTTATTGGGTGTATACACTAAGGTGCACATTTTTACATTGTCCTCTAAAAATGAAAAATAAAGGCTGATGTGTGATTGATTTGAATCTGTTATCTGGATTTGAACCAAAATACAGAGTCGCTGCTGTAAATCGGTCGAGGAAACTAGGACACAAGTGCTGGGAGGGGGGGGGGGGCAAATGGGGTGGCAAGGCTTGTCCTTAGGGTGGCAATTGCCACCCCAGTAGATCCGCCCCTGGTTGAAGGGTTCTTAACCCAGTTCCACTAATTTCAAATCTACTTAGGTGTCTTCTTTGCTTGATGCAGCCCAATAATTTGACAATTCTGAATTTGTTTTTTATCAGGCAATGTAGTCATGTACTTACAGTAACAAAATAGAGAAAATTTCAAATGCAAACAAACAAACAAACAAACAAACAAACAAACAAACAAACAAACTAACTAACTAACTAACTAACTAACAAACAGCGTACCTCCTGTATCGATTTAGAACACCTTATCTGCTCTGAACAATGGATTAATATTAAACTAATGTCCAATATTGTTGTCAAATGGTTTGGACTACATTTCAGTTTCTGTATGTGGCCTCAACAGAGATTCTGCTTTACAAACAGAAATAAAGGAAAATGCAAAAGAATGTTCTGCAACTTGATATGAGGTGAACTTCCACCCCTCTCCACGTTTCTATGATATGTGTCTACCTAAAGAAGGAGAATGATTTATATTTCACTTGTTAATTAAATCAATTAAGCACATCAACCAAACACTTTTTTTCTTCTGCATGTCTCTTATGTCTTGAAGTCCCTTGCTGATTATAATTGGCAGCTGACTTTAAAATACATTTATTATCGACTTCAGCATCATATACACTTGAAAAACAAGCAAGAAAGATGACGGAACCTAGTCATGAGGATACATGGTTTCACCAACAGAATGCAGGAGCTGCTCAGGCAGTCTCCGAGGAATAAAGGACAGATGCGGTACAGAGAAACATCTTTTGTTTTGAGGTAAAAATGATGTAAAACTATCTCACTGTGAGACCTACAAAACTTTGTGAAATGCACAAAGAACTTCAAAAACTTACAGATATGATGGGCGTTCATATCAAACCGGGACTTTTGATGAAATTTCTGGTGAATGAAGGTGTGAAACTGATTGACATTTAAAGAATACAAGCATGGTATGAGACTCTTCAGCTGCCGTGAAACACCTGAATGGTGCAAATGTTTTTAAAGGAGGTTATCTGTGAACGGTGATCCCGGCTGAGGTGGCTCAGAACCCATTGCAGTCGTTTCCGACAGTGGAACACCTGATCTTTGAAAATCACAAATAACTTGTCGCCAAAATGGAGATGCTCTGTGGGAGCTGTACACACAAACATTCACAAACACTACTTGCACATTACAAGAAGTCAGCCAGGAATTATTGCCACCTCCCCCGTCATGTCCTGACATTCGTTCAAGCCATTTCCACATACTTGGGCCATTAAAAGAGTTCCTGGGAGGCCAGCGATTTAGACGTGAAGCACACAGTTTGAGTATGGCTCCGACAGGCGGAAGGAGACGCAAACAGTTAGCTGGGTATTGATTTGAGGAAGGGTTCTGTTGTGGGCTGCAAAACGGAAGGGAGCGATAAAAAATAATATCAATGAAATATGTTTTCAGCAGCAGGAAACATTGCTTTAAAGCGCAGGGCAAGCCTCAGTTCAGAGCATGTTGACATGCTTACATTTTTGTATAATTATTTCTTTAAATGTGTGCCTTCGTTTTTTTTTTTTTTTTGATATATCGTTTTGTAAGTTTGTTCATATTTAGAAAAGGCTTTAAAATAAGAATGTATGGCACTGTAATGCACTTAATTTATCTCAGTCAACTTTAAGCTACTCCTTGTATTGTGAATAATGACAATGTTTATTTTTTTGATAAAATGCTGTATGCGTTTAAATTATTAAAAATAAAAGTTTTATAAAATTGAAACTTAGTCCCAGTTTGACTCTCATATGTGTATACAAGTTTAAGTCAAACCGGGACTAAGTCTTCTTTATTTTTGTGAGCAGTATATTTTACATTGCTGTTTAATTAAGCAAAAGTACATTTTGTCTGATTACTCAATTAATCGACGAAATTTTTAGTAGAATGCTCGATTACTAAAATATTCAATATTCGATATTCGAGATATATAAAGGAAGAAAGACTCTTATACATACATACATACACACACATTTTTATATATATACTGTATATGTATGTAAGAGTCTTCCTTTATATATATATAAAGGAAGAGTCTGATGCAGGTTATTATTTAAATTGCTCAAACAATATAGTCATACATGTAGTAACACTGAATGAATGCTGCACTAAATATAAGATCATTTTGAGGAAATGTGTAGATTAAATGTATAATGTGTTCTCTGCTGAATGACTTCACATCATTAAAAGGAACTTCAGTCGTACAGTAGATTTTGCCTCTGGTGGTCAATTTAAAATCTCAGGACTGCAAAGGAGCCAATTCTGCATTCTTGCGAAAGATTAGCTTTAAACTAATCAGCTGTATGTTTGGAGTGTTCGCTGCCCATATTATGATGTCGCTCAGTTTTAATGCTTCTGATGTACTGTATAGGTTTGCCTCAAGTAGGTTTGTTTGATAAAAAAATGCTTCTAATCATATTTTAAATAAAAACATGCCTCACTAATGTAATTATTAAATAGGAGAACAATATATAATGTATGATTTTTTAAGTACAGCAGAGTTGAATTATTTATAAATTACTTTCAAAGAAAATACCATCTAAATATGGAAAATAATACTGTATGTTTAAAGCTCATTGCATTCTTTGACCGGCAACACTAATATACAGTATACACAATGTACTGTAGGTATGTGCAGAGCAGCAGTTGTGACTTTGACAGCATTGCTATCAGGCATTTATAGCATGTTAAATGTAAAAAGTTATTTTATTTGTTCCAGAACACATTTTCAAAGGAAGATATAAATCTTTTCACAAGTGTCACCTTAGCGTTGGATTTTTTTGTTGTTCTGCAGTAAAGCAGAACAAAAAAATGCTTGGGAGCCTAATAAGCAGACCTATAAGACATCAACCAGGAGAAACACGTCTATAGTTGTTGTCTTCGTTTTATATGAGTATGTAAAAGAACCAGACATATACATGTAGTTGTTCAGCACAGTTAAGTATTTATTGAATAACAGGAATTCAGGACAAACATTTACATGCCTGCATGCTTCCTCAGCGTAATGGCAGCTATCAGAAAGAACAATGGCTCAGAAACAAATCTATAAATTCAATATAAATGTTGGTATTGGTTTTCCTAATAGATCTACTGCATACACAATACCTTCTTTTTTTTTTTTCGTTTTACTTTATATACACATAACAAAGTGAGCAGGTTAACCTAGTACTTGTTCTTGTATGTACAACAATGATAAAAATGAAACTTGATTGTATTTTTTTTTTCTAATTTAGAAAACATTTAACGCAAAGATTAGTCGTTACTACTGATCAACATATATTCAAATTCACATTTTCAGAGGCTTTTTTTTTCTCTCGAAGCTAGGAATTTTAACATATGACATTAAGGTTTTAACATTTTTTTTTTTCGATACAAAACAAAAACCCCTGGATCTGAATTTCTTTTTCAAAGCTTTCTCGCTGGTTGTAAATACAGTATAAAAATCTTCAGTGCTGTGGATTGTTTTGTGAATATAATCACCATGTGTACCTCGCGGTACATTTTACTGTGCTCAAATTGTCGCCTTCAGAACTGCTGACATGTTTAACCCCTTCGTTAATCAGTCATGAAATATTGTTGATACTGGATGTAAAAGAAGAATCCTAATTCTACGTTCTGTCACGGCCCTCCTTTAAGGCCGCGCAACAAACTCAGTCACTTCCATGGAGCCTCTGTCATCAGCTTGACCTGTTTTTGTAACTAAAAAGCCCCTTCGAGAGGGCACACTTCATATGATGTCTCTCAACTCTTCATACGAGACATTTTCCTAAGTCCTCCACTTCGTCCCATCAGTACATTACTGTAGTTTTCAAAAATAGTCGTCCATCTGTAGATAAAGGAAGAGAATAAACATGTGTGAGGAAATTGCCCAGTGAGATTGGGACAACAGACAAGAAAAAAAAAATAGTGCTCCACCTACAAAATACTGCACATGTAAAAAACTAAGAACAGAAATCCTACTGAAAATGAATAACTCACATAGTGTTAATGTCTTCACTTACATTACACTCTAACTACAAGGAGTGTTTGTCAGACTACTGTCACTTCATTATTACTTCATTTCACCTCTCTGCTAATCTACACTGACTTCACACTATTTCACCAAATTCATACACCTGACATTCTCTGCTTTCACACATTCAAAAGCAAAGTTAAATTAAAAATTATTAATTTAATTAAATTACTGGAGAGCCAGCACAGTGTACTGTTTCTGTTTTGCCGGTATGGCAGTGTGCCATCATTATAGCTTGACTCAGTCTCTGTCATAAAATATGTCCTTGAGCATTATAAACATACTGACAAATCTCATAATACCCTGCATTGTAACGCTGCATAATTTACAATAATATCAGTCATATCATTCAATCACACATCCCTACTATAACCACCAAATATGTGGAGTTGACAGAGTGACTACCCATTATCATAATGTCTATAAAATCTATCATAATATCTCCTCATCATATTGTTTCTTTAAATATTTTGCATGATCTATCCCGGCCTGTGGGTGGAGCATCTAAAGATGAGACTACCTACAAGCAACATTGGATGGATGAGAATCAGCTATAATATATATTGCATTAAATATGTGCTATTCTAAAACAAAATAAAGCATGAGTTCATATTTCCACCTCTGGTCATATGGTTGACTTTAGCATAGTCTTTTGATCTTTTGTTCCTTTATTCATTTATCTGTTCACGCATTCATTCATATATTTTTTATACCACCTAATCCCAGGTAACTTAGGGTCCCCTGAATGGGATGGGAAAATTAAGGCAGGGCGCAGACACACACTCATACACAGGATCATACACTACATGTAATTTGGAAATGCACACCTTTAAACTGTGGGAGGAAATTCACCAAGCAAGGGGAGAACGTGCAAACATTCCCGTACAAAGACTGGAGGTGGAATTTAAACTCCCAGCCATTAAGGTGTAAGGCAACAGTGCTACAGTAACTGCCAAGTGTGTCCTCTTAGCATTTTATACATATGTGCATGTATGTATGTAAGTACTGTGTATAAGTCTTTTTGATATTTTTTTCATAATAAATTAAATTAAATGATGTAGATTAAATTAAAGACTGTGTCAGGCTGCAAAATGCCTAAAGATACAATTTAAAAAGTTTATGCAACAGCCTCAGCCAGAAACTTGCCAAAAATGAGAGCCAAAATAGTAAGCCTGGAGACTCAAAACTAAAAAAAAAAAAAATAAAAAATTCTGGCTCTTTGCTTTGGAAGCAAAATATTAAGAATTGGGGGGGGGGGGGGGGGGGGGGG
>JAAGKR010000346.1:165148-195148 GCA_011419295.1 Clarias macrocephalus
GGGGGGCTCATGTCTTTTGCACAGCACCTACTGTATATATAAATATATGTATATTTCATATATCTCATGCTTTAGGATAATAATAACAATAATGTTCATATTAAGATATGAATTAATCTGTTAATTGCACTTAGGATAGCCATAAAACCATGTAGAGCTCCAATATGAGTTCTACAGCATAATAGTGCCTATAAGAGTAAAATGAGTATTCCATGCAGTAAAACTTTCTTTCACTGCCATATATGTTTAAGAGATTTTTTCTACCACACTTGAGCGAACATTATATTGCACTCATGATGTAAAATGCTTTATAAATGACACTTCCTAGGTGCAGAAAGTGTTTATTGAAAAAGGCAGCCATTCGTCTAAGCTGCTCTCTCTCAGCACCTGCAATCTAATGAGCATTGTCCATTTGCAGGGAACATTCGCAGTGGGCGCATGCCTGAGTGAACAGCGGCCGCTCACTGCCTCTGTTGGTAAAAGCATCTGTTAGGCATGGCTCAGGAGCTTGTTTGACGTTTATTACTCGAACGTTTCCTGTGTTCCTGAGACGTTGCCTTTCTGTCTTTGAGCAACGCTCCCTCTTTTTGGCAGTGTAAGCTAAATAATTCAGTTTAGAAAGAGAAAAGCACCCAAAATACATAAGGCGGTGACAGAGTGAGAAAGCACGATAGTGAATGAAACATTTGCTGTGATGGGACGAGAATAGGAATTTTACACAGCAGTGTCCTCAAGGTGACCTATTTTATACAAAACGTGTTACGTTATAATACAGAATGTGTGCTGGGACTCTGCGCAAATAAAATCGTCTGTTTTCGGACTGTAAACAATGTGCTCATAAATCATCTCAACATTTTGACTTTTCTGCTTCTCGCTAATAATCTGGTGTCCGCTACAAGAAAGGTTGATTAATTTAAGCTCGGAAACCCTGTGAACTTTGATTAATTGTGGCCTGGCTATGTGGTGTACTGTGTGAAAAACAACAAAGCCACGATACACAGACAGACAAACAGTAGGGCTAATTACAGCAAGAAGACCCGAGTCTCTAACGTACTGCACTCTGACCCTCACCATTCAACCAACACTGTAAAAGTCATTACTGTGTGAATTGTGCTGCACGCTACAGCCCTGACGGTGTGGGAGTAGAAGTTACAGCTAAATGGGAACTGTTTAGCATTTATTCACTCTCGACTTAAAGGTTTAGACTGATTTTATTCAATAAATCTAAAATGTGGCCGGAAGTTGTGCATAGAAATATGGAAATATATCTGGTGCATGCGTAAAATAGGATTAATTGAAATTACATACTCTAGAGTATATAAAATAAAAGAAAGAAAGGCTGTTTTCAATCAAAGAGAAAGAAATAAGATTCAATTCCCATATGTGAAAGGTCAAAGTTTTGAAAATAATGTTTATTGTACATGCAGCAGAGTTGGAAAGTGTTTAACAAAATGTGTTTAGTAACACAATGCAATATACAATACGTTTTTTTTTTTTTTTACGTCATGCTGTAGGAATGTGGATTATTACTAATAAAGCTAAAGAAAACCCATAATGGTATTATGCTAAGTACTATTAGGTTGAGAAACAAGAATGAAAAAGAAATGCGTTTTTGAAGAAATATATTAGCCTGGGAGCAATTGGTTCACAGGAAACTAAGTGCAAATTTTCCAAATTAACATATTAATTCTAGTTTCAGTAGGGTGCAGGTAAACTATGATGCATATCACATAAAAAAAAAATAATAATTTAATTAAATAAAAAATCTGTCTCCTTTTCCAGGATTGGACAAAATCATATGGCCGGAATGTTGTTTTCTAAAGAAAACTCCTCATTAAAATATGCTAAAACTTTGGCATTTTTATATTCAAATCAAGACGAAAAGTTCATTAAAGAGAATAAATATTTCATCAGATGCTAAATAAAACAAAGGAAATTTTTTGGCTTCTCTCAGCATAAAATGCCTTTGAAAGATTAATTAATACATGTAAATTATGCAAATTATGCCCATGCAAATATTTTATGAAGACAATTAAGGGAACCATTAATTATGGCCTTTTTTGCTTCAGTGACACTCATTCATTTAATTTTAATTTCACTTTAACTGTTTTGATGTTTAATCTTGCAACAAAGAACTTTATCTCTCCTCACAGGGTCGTGTAAACTTGCAGCACACATCAAGAGGCAGGAAGCGGGAATCGGGAGAGATACTGAGTAGATATTATGAACGTTATCGCTAGGAATTAGTGGCAAGATGCTCTCCCAGAAGCACAAGGCCAAGGAAAACAGGCAAGCTTATTCTTGGAATGGATTCAAAACGCTGGAAAAGCAATTAATAAACACAGACCGCGTTAATGTAGCAGAATTACAGAGTGTGACAAAAGACAAATAGAAATAATTAGTTCTCTGAAATTATGCCCTTATTATTATTTTTTTTTTTCAAACTGAGAAGAGGTAAAATTATGGGATACACTTTTATGTTGTGCTGTGTTGTATATGGGTTAGATTTTTTTCTGCCTTAAGAATAAATACAAGTATAAATATAAAAATTAATATACAACAATTAGCCATAACATTAACACCACCACCAGCTGAATTGAATAAAATTGATTACAAATTATTTACTGGTATATCATTTATATACAGTATTTATAAATCATACACCAGTAAACTGGATCATGGGCACCCAAGGATCATCAGAAAAGCAAATTTAACACAAACTGCTGAAAAAAGTCAACGATGGCCATGACAGAAAAGCACCAGAACACCCAATGCATCACAGCCTGGCGCTTGTTGAGTCTTGCTCCGAGCGGCCAGAGCTACTCCGATGACAAGAGCAGAACCTGAAGCCTAGGTGGTTTTAAACTTCTTTGTTTTTGTTTAGTGATTTATTTCCTACATTTTACAACAATACTGAGGATTTCAAAACTGGGAATATGGACTCAGATAATTTTGTAACAACAACAGTCACTTGTTATTTGTTATATAAGACATGGAGATCAGCCTTGCATGAACAGTATTTGAAAACACTTCAAGCACCATGATGAAAGTGGCTCTCATGAACACTCTCCCAGGAAGGCAAGACGCAAAACTTACTGTACCTCTGCTGCAGAGGAGAAGTTCATTTAAAGTTACTGTATCAGCCTTAAAAGTCATTCAATAACAGCACTTTGGATTAGAACCTTTAACTTTACTGAAGGCTTTACCGATCATGAGTAGCAGACACATCTCAACATTAACTGTTCAAAAGAGGTTATTTCATATTTTGGATGCCTTCAGCATTGTTTTACAAGGTAGAAAGAAATAAAAATCAGAAACGACCCTGGAGTTAGAAATTGATCAAACCCATTTAAGCGGTAGTATATTTATATATAATAATTATGCAGTATAGTATGCAGGGCATTTGGGTGATTCTTCAGGGAGCAGCAAGTTTAGATAACTGAATCATAACTGAATGTCGAGGTCTGCCCAAGTTTTCCTTGAATATGTGCTGATTTTAATAGATTGCGGTGCAAAGAACCTATTAAGTGAATGTTATTCTATCATACACAACATCCTTGGATTTTATTACACGCCTTTAAACTGACACCTTCTAAATATAACAATTAACGCATAAAAATACGACGAATCCTGAACATAAAAACTTTATTATAATAATGTGCATAACTTTAAGTTCTAGAACAAATTTATTCAGGCCCCAGTTATCAGTGCAGTGAGCTTTGATTTAGTGGGGTTAAAAGACTCCTTTCATTGAATCCTTCCTTCACAAAAATATCTTTTAAGTAGGCTAATCAAACTGGGTTATGGGGCTTTTACTCGTGACTGGGTATTAACATGCCATTTCCCACATTTCATAGCAATTTCCACGGACTATTTTCAAAGGGAAATTGAGACCAGGCACAGTGATAAGGGTGGTGTTCTCATGGCGCTGCTGGGTGCACTTATTTGGGTTTAAATGCTTAGGCATGTACGACTTGAGGTAAAGTACACATCTCCACAACAGAAAACCTTACAAAGAGACAGTCTTAGTTTTTTTTTTTCGCAGTTTGATTTCCTCTTGCTGTTTGGTAATTGAAATTAGATGGATGTTAATTTAGTTAATTAGCATATAACTGATTTCTATTAACCAGATTACATTTTTTTTTTTTTTTTTGCTTTTGCTTTCCCCCATATCTACTGTAATAGGAGCCTGGTAGAGATACAAACAGTACTAACAAGAAGAACTGACAGAAAAAAAAAACACTACTGCAACAAAACCAAAATCTCGTCATAGCTTTTAATATTGTCCAATCTACAGTCTGTACTGATTCAGAAATTCAGCATATTTTCTAATGTTTAAAATACAGTAGTAACACATCTTTGCATCTACCAATCAGATCCAGATATTTTTGTAACACATAGATCAACCAATCAGATAAAACCATCAAGCTGCATTCATCAACACTACATATTAGTTCTGGCAGGTGTGATATTGTAATGTTGAAAAAAAAATGTGGGGGTGGCTAACATTAACACAATGAAAAATATAGCGAAGCAAAAGTTGGTGTGAGTGCTAATTAACAGCTCCTCCATTATTTTTCAGCAAAAGATGAATCGAGAATTTAGAGGTCAAAGTTCGCCTAGACAAATATGTTTTTTTTACATCCTACATTTTGTGTTTGAGTGAAGTGGGCACAATTCTTTCCTGTTCAGGCTTACTGATTTTCCTCTGGGCGAGTTTTATTCATAGTCAGTCCATGTTTGGTCTAAATGCTGACTTATGTAAGATTTCCTCTATTAATGCAGAAAAATTACAAATGCTACAGATAAATCAAGAATGTTGACACCTCTTACCTGGACTATGACTGCATTTCTAGCATTTTAGAAAAATACTAAAGGTTTGTAAGTAATGTTTACGACTCCCAATTACAGTAAAAGAGTTTATGCCATATAAAAGGAAACCTGCATTCACCCAGAGGATAACTTTGATCCTTCCCATAAAGTGTGCCTATAATGCAGCCTAGAAGAGTCTGCCAGGCCTCTTTAGAAGAAATGTCATCTGGTAGTCATTAGTTACACTGCAGCATCAATCTCCATTTTCTCTGACACACTGTTCTGCTAAATGAATTTAAGTCTGACTCTTACACGTGCTCATGGAAGAATGAGTTCGGTTTCGACTTCGATATGTCTGATGAGCTGTAAGTATCTGCTGATCGTAAAAAAAAATAAAAAAAAATCTCAAAATATAGTGTGCACAAGACTTATAATCTTATCTGTCTACCTTTGGAACAGAACGAGCCCAACCCACCAGGTTCCAGACATTTCTACTGGCGTATCTTCCGCTACAAGATTAAAGATTAAAGATATAGCTTATTGCTGCACTGCAAATCAAAAGCAATATGGACATCTGACACAAGGAGCAGAGGTTTTGGCAGCGTATTGACAACAACTTAGAGCTACACCGTAGACGTTTCTGAGGTTTAATATACTGTAAAATTGGACTAAATACTAAACCAGTTTGTAGAATCACTAGTATTCAGTTGATAATGCTGTTTTTCTGTTGTTAAAAAATACAGGTAGCTGATATGGCTAATTATTATATTGTAACTGCTATAATCACTTCTCACACTGTCACGCTGAGAACATACTGTACAGGTACTTCCTGTTTGGGTGTTTTGTTTATCCATTCTTTTTTAAACCAGTATTATTGCAGCTATTATCATTTTTGTGATTTCTTGAAAGTTACAAATGAATCATTCAAGCTGATTCATCCAAACTTTATTATTGGGACTCATTTATCAAACTAGATGTAAACCTTTTTTGTAAGGAGAATCTTCAGAAGAAACATGGTAAATATGGTATTCATTGGTAAGCTAAAAAAAAAAAAGTCCTATAACACTTCCAGTTAATGGAGACACGCTAATGTGAACCACAAATACTCCAAATGATACAACTACACATATTAGTCTAATAGACATTAGTTACTACAATTTTATATATGGACGTTAACATTTTGTTAAACTCACTCATTTTATATCACGGACTCAGGAAAAAAAAAAAAAACAATCCGAAACAAATCCATAAATTAAGGCAAATAAAACCAGCCATTTAATTAGGAAATAGCACCCTATAAAACGATGCAAAGTCGGTGTGTGTCTACGGTAGCTGATGCACTACAATGGCTGAGTTTCATTACTTGAAGATTTAGCGCGTGCCATGCTTAGCAGGCGCTCTTTCACTGTTTAGTCGTCATTTTCTTCTTTTCAGTTCTCTATGAGCTTTGCCTTTTATGGTGTTCTTTGGCAGTCACTTAATATAAATCAACTGTGCTATAAATGTGCTTGGTCATTAACAAACACACGTGAGTTTGAAGAAAATCAGTAGGGAAGCACAATTTGATTTGAAAAATTCACATTATGATCATTTCAATACATATTAGATAAATAATTTCGATACATATTCTATACATATTGATATTCGATATATATTCTGTAACGTCTATGTAGGATAAAAGCTAATAATGGCACTAGAAGTACTTTAATTGCATAAAGGTGCCTTATATTTCTTGGTCCCAGGTGCTTATTGAACTTTTTTTTCTTCTCTTTTACAACATGGCCTTAGGTAAGTATCATGTGACAATATTTGTGATTGTCTTGTCTCTTCAATGTTTGTTCACTTGGCATGATACCTGCAAGTGCTTCATAACTATTTATATTAATATTTAAAAAGCGGGCAGCGGGTAGCACTGTCGCCTTGCACCTCCAGGTTCCGGGTTCAATTCCCACTTCTGGATCTGTGTGCATGGAGTTTGTATGTTCTCCTGTGCATGGTGGATTTCCTCTAGGTACTCCGGATACTCTGGTTTCCTCCCATAGTATAAAGACATGCAGATTAGGCTAAATAACATATCATGCATAGTTTGTGAATGAGCTTGTGAGTGTATGAATGTGTGTGTCCTCTGATGGATGGCACAATTACGTACAGAACAACTTTAAAAAAGATAAAGGTTTATGAATAAACATGTCAGTAGAGGTACCAGTTATCCCTAGGTGTGGATAAGTATGTGAGTGTTTATATGCATGGTGCCCTAGAATTAAGTTAATAAAGATGATTTCTTGTCACAAAAACGCAACTGTGTAGATTTCTTCTTCTTATTCTTCTTATTTTTTTTATTATTAATAAAAGTTAATTATAAATGTAATTATTTCTTTAATTAAACATTATTTTATTTCTCAGGTGGAATGACCTTAAACAATGTTCCATTTTATACTTATAACTCACATTAATTTTGTGAATGCACTAAATTCCCAGCTGCTTATGTTTGTAATAAAATAGTTGCATTCGTGCTTCCACAAAAATTGATGTAAATGTGTCGCTGGTGAATCTTTTAAACAGCCCAATCAATCTAACACCTTTTTTTTTTCTTTGATGCCTACCATTTTACTGCACGCATTATAGAATTATCATACACGCATTTGTTAGCGAAAATCTTTTTCCTTTATACTTTTTTTTAAAACAAAGTGTTCTCTTGACGAATCCCAGTGATCTTGACCTTCCTCTTGAACTGTGAGAGCTGTGGCCCAGATGGTAGGCTGCATGCTTGAACAGCAGGCTGAAACTAAGTCTCATAGAGAGAGATTTATAGTCTCCTCAAAAACATGTACCTTGTATTGTCCTTTCAGCATCTGTTCTGCCACTGCTGCGGTCAGTCTCTATCTCCTGGGTCAACGAGTCTGGCAAAATGAAAGGATAATGACGATTAAACATCCATGACATCTGCACTTAATTAGAAAAGTTTTTTGAACATCGTTCCTCATGATGGATGGAGGGCATATAGGCAGTGTTGCATATGGCACGATAAGAGTTTAAACCACTGACTAGGTGAGGGATGTTGTGAATACAAACCAGGATGGCGGCTTTTTTTTTTGTTGCACATGTTAAACCAAACCCGTGCTTCATTCTTCGGGCAAGACCTCAAACGTGATGCTTTTGTGATACATCAGGAGTCTTTTATGGTGCATAAATCGTGGCCTCTTTACTGAGCTATATTGGAGTCGAGGACACAGCCGTAATGCTTTCAAGAGCACGTCTCAAGTACAAGTCAAAATCAATCCTCACATGGGATTCTGACAGCAAGCACTCAATCACGTCAGAACAAACCAGATTTGGGACAAATGTGTCAAGCGATTATATGGCCAAGAAAGTGTTTGTTTTGAAGTCCCTCTATCTTTCAAGCAGGTTGATGAAGTTACATAAAATAACCGGCTACAAATATTTCTTTCAGGATAATGCTGGCATCTGGGAACATTAGGATTTCAAATTGCAAACTGCAAATTTGCATAAATGAGCCTTAACAATTACAGTGGAAAAAGAGAATGGCGACGGTTAGAGCTTTTAGTCCTGCAATTCTTCAGTACATTTAACCTTTTCATTTAATTTCACATAATTTCAAGCTGAGCCTTTAGTTGTTAAACCTATCACTGCGCAATGTAATCCTATTTTTTTATGGATAAATCTCTTTTTTATGAATAGATATTTAAAAAAAAAAAGATTTCAAAAAGTAAAACGGTTTCATTTCACAGCAAGCTAGGAAAAGAACGTTTTCTAAACCGACTTGTCGTTATACACGTCACACTTACTACACTTCATTACAGGTTCCACTAATACACATTTTGAACCCAGCCCTTTTTCAGTGCCTTTTTAATACAGTGTCAGGCCTCACCATTCAGGGATCGGAGACTCTCTGTGGGTGAGCTCTGTTTGAGAGTCTGCTCTGCCTGTTCCCGCCGCTTGCACTCGTACTCCAGCGCCTCCTGCAGTTTCCTCTTGGCCTTCTTCTCCTTCTTCAAGCGCTTCTGAATGATTGCTAATGATAAAACACATGCACACACACACAGACATATATTGGCTGTATTAGCAAGTACTGAGCAAGCACATTGGTAGAACAAGTGGTGCACAGTTTAGGATTCTCAACGCGTTCGTGGCTGTGTTGTTCGCAGAAATGTCGAGGCAGAGGGACGGGATGTTCTTGTTGAGTGAAAATGGACTCTGTCATTAGCGATATAATTGAGCCACCGATAACCTGGATTAACCTAGGTTAGAATGCCAATGAGATGAGTTTCAGTGAAACGTTTTCGAAAGAAGGAAAAGCAGTCTCTGACATTATAAAACAGCAGACGGCTTCTGGGCTTCAGCGCAATTATTAGGATGCTTATGAGAAAGCGCCTTATTAAATTCCACGTGATTCATTATGGTAAGTGAATGCACTGAACATGAGAATTTAGCTGTACTCTGTGGCATTTTTGTGTACAAAGGAATATGAAGATCACTATATATACTTATAATTGGATATGCTACTACAGAAATAGAGAGCAAAGCAGTGACTATATCTTGAGGCAATGTAGAATGTAAAGAGCATTTTTCTGTTTTTTTTTTTATTAAATCAAGGATGGCTGTAATTTATTAGCTGAACCATGAACAATGCCATCATTCACCCTTGAGACATGATGTGCTACATTTAGAAACGTTCACCATACGAACCACTTTCCACCTATGTATTTATAATTACATTAATATGAAAAGTGCTCACAAGCATGCAACAGCACTATGTGATCAGATGTTCAGTAAAAGAAAACTGTATCATGAACAGGCTTTGCATGGAGTTAGAGAAGTAGGGTTATTAAAGTCTCATTTCTGATATTCTTCTGATATTTGTTTCTTAATAAATAATGGTTTATAACTCTCATGGCAAAACCCGGTGATAACGGTACAAAATATTGCAAGATGTTTTAAAAAGGTCACTTAAAGTTTTCAGTATTGAGATATAAAGCTTGTAGGGCAAACAACGATTACATTAATTTATTCTTTCTTTGTACCCGTCAGATCATTGTTGGGGTGGCGTAATATTAGGCTACTAGTATGTTTATACTGTAGTAAACCAAGTAAATATATTAGACATAACTGCAAGCATGTACGAACGAAAATACTAAACAAGTAAGATATGTATATATATTCTAAAGTTTGGGCCACGCCCAAAGACTTACACAAACTTACAAAAACGATACAGATACTGCCACTGTCTTACACCCCTCATACTCATACATTTGTTTGTGTGAGTGTGAACGTGTGTACCTCTGTTCTTCTGCTCTATGGCCAGCTGCTTCTCTAAAGTCTCTCGAAGTTCCCTCTCCCTAAACAGCTCCATCTTCAGCTCGGTTTTCTCCAGTTGCACTTGCTTCTCCTGAGCACGCGCATTATCGATAGCCACCTTCAGCAGGCCCTAAAACGGCACCAGGAACGTATTTTACAATTCACACACACACACACACACACACACACACACACACACACTGACTGCACTGCAAGCAAGTGTGTAAACACTCATAAACACAATCAGCTGAGCTTAGGCAAGACGTACACATTAATCATTTTTAATCAATCACCAATTATGAGTGATTATATACACTCACTGAGTACTTTATTAGGAACACCTGTACACCTGCTCATTCAGACAATTATCTAAATCAGCCAATAGTGTGACAGCAGTATGGTGGATAATATCATGCAGATACAGGCCAGCAGTTTCATGCAACGTTCACATTAACCATCAGAGTTGAGGGAAAATAGGATTTTGACAATGGCATGATTTTCAGTAGGCAGCAGTTCTGTGGATAGAAATACGTTGTTGATGAAGAGGTCAAAAGAGTATGGTCAAGATGGTTCATGCTGACACAAATGTTCGGAGAACCACTCTGTACAACTGTAGAAAAACATCTCAGAATACACAGCATATCAACCTTGAAGTGGATCGTCTACAACAGCAGAAAACTATCGTGTTCCTCTTCTGTCAGCCAAGTACAGAAAGCTGAGGCTACATTGGGCAAGGACTCAAAAAATCTGGACTGCGCTGAAGACAGGAAAAATCCCAACCTGGTCTGAGGAATCACTA
This sequence comes from Clarias macrocephalus, assembly GCA_011419295.1. Lineage (NCBI taxonomy): Eukaryota > Metazoa > Chordata > Actinopteri > Siluriformes > Clariidae > Clarias > Clarias macrocephalus. Next base: position 176,076 of record JAAGKR010000346.1, read on the forward strand.
TTTCTCCTGATGCACAAAGATAATAGTGTCAAAACTTGTCACCAACAGCAGGAATCCATGGACCCAACCTGCCTGGTGTCTACAGTCCAGGCTGGTGGAGGTTGTGTAATGCTGTGAGTAATGTTTTTTAATCTTCACTTGTATGCCACCATCTATTAGAGTACTGCTGCTCAGCATATCCGTCCCATCATGGAGACAATTGACCCATCTTCTAAAGGCTAATTCTTGCATGATAATGCACCATGCCATAGAACAAAAGTCACCTCTGACTGGTTTCACGAACATGACAGTGAACCCAGTTTTCTTCAGTGGCCTTCCCAGTCACTAGATCCGAATCCAGTATGGTGTGGTAGAATAGGAGATTAAGTACATGAAGTGCTCCACAAAAATCTACAGAGATCACATGATGCAATCACGTGAACAAGGACTAGAATCTTCAAGGGATGTTTTTTTACTGTACATCTTGTTGAATCCATGCCATGAAGACGTACAGTAAAAAAAAAAAAAAAAAACATTCCTTTGAGATTCTGTTCATCTCAGTGTAAATACAGTGTTCCTAAAAAGTGCTCAGTGAGTGTATTAGCGTAAATTATCAGTAACCTTCAACCATTTGTTGAAAGGCATATGGAAGGAAGCAAAAATGATTTGTGTTACTTGTTTTGGCTAAAGATTAGATATAGAGAAGTACGTACTTTGCAGCATGAAATTATACATGCTATTCACATGTAGGCGGAAAGTTTCAGTAAAAAGTGTTGTAAATATCATCAATACTTCATCTTCCTCTGCAACTTTTATACAGTTCATTGCACATTTGCAGTTTTGATGGTGCTGTGACCATTTCCAAACAATTATTTCCCACACACATGCAATTAAGGCTGATGCAATGGGCTATATCATACTAATTGTTCCTTGTTATGACCCCAATTTAGACTAAGTTCCTTTATCTCAATTTTCTGCCTGGATTGCTTTTGTTGACTTGTATATATGAAAGCTCAATCAAAACGTTAGCCCAGAATCATGATTAAAGATGACTAACTAAACTCGTGTGGCTGCGAGGACTCTGCGCATTCAGGCTAATTATCAGGAAGGCCACAAGAGCAGCACGGCTCTGATGTCCCTATCACAAGAACACTGAGCACAAAGGCACTCCCTATACTGTACTCACATCATTAGTCTCACAGGCCATGCTAATCAATGGCATTCATCTTTCTGACTCATTTCGGTCTGCATGGAAACAACAATGTTGGTCAAAATTCGACAGCGCAAAATAACACTGTCCACTTATGGAAACTATAAAAACGGAGCACTGGATGAAGCCATCACAGGTACTGTAGAGTCAGTACTATATCTGGTGCAACCTACAGTAAGTATCAGTGTCCAGTAATGATATTCCTGATCGGGTCAGCGGCACAATCACTTTGAGGTTATAATATCCATTTTGTGTAATGCTCTTGGAGTGCGCTGTGTATTTATATCGACACACACCTCTGGCTGTCTATTAACATATCTAAAATAATAGACACTGTTAAAATAGCAGACAGGAAAAAAAAACTGTACATACAGATGAGTATCTGGATTTAGTGAAGAGTAGTGGACTTTGTGCTTTCTGGCTTTTCAGGAACAAGGACAACCTGCGCTTTATTTATTTGTCTTATTAACTTTAATAGAGAGGAAAAAGAGAAGCTTGTGAATGAGTGGCTGTTTATAGCGGCTATAATAAGTGATAACAGAAAGTCACTTGTCTTGCAGAGTTTCCAGTTTATTAAACAGAACTACAAATAACTGTAATCGTTGGCCAATTATTATGGTATAAGATCCCACAGGACATTCACTTCAAGGCTAATTCGAGTCAGGTTGTATCATACCAGATGGGTATACATTATTTTTCTATAGCAAGACCTCCTGTCACATTCTATTACTACTATATTTTGACAGCTTTGCGCATTTTGACCGACCTCAACACCTGAATCAGTCAATATTCTCACAGGTTATCTCTTTAAGATCCACTGAGCTGATCATCTGATGCTTACCTGGATGTTGGTCAGTAGGGTCTCTATTGATGATAGCCCATCAGGAAACAGGAAAGGAGATGGGAACCCTGGTGGTAAAGCCTGACTTGCCAGCGACAACCTCTCATAGCTGTCTCTTGCTGTTGGAGTGCACAACGGGGCTTCTTCTGGTGGCAAAGGCAGAGAAATACACACTCAGCACAACTGTAGTCAACGAACACATTAGATATCAACTGCAAGCATGTAGCATGGAATAAATCATTCTTTTTCTTCCACAATTGGTGTTTATACTTGGATTTTGTTTGTGCAAAAATCACATTAACATCTATACAAGCAAGCCCGATCAGCTGGAAATGATTGATAACCCATTCTGGAACTGTCATGGGAAGCAATGCTGTTATTGATGCTACTGTATGTGTGGCTGTTAGCGATGCTCAAGAGCTTCCATTCACATGAATGTAATGAGATTCCTGTGCACCATCAGTGGTTCTACTCTAGTACTGTTACGCTGGTGGTCATTTGCTTTATCGTCCAGGGCATAAATATGATAGCAGATCTGGGCTGCCCGGTCCATATGGCACTCTAACTCTCTGATATGAAGAGGCCACACTCAATCAGATGCATATGGCAGGCCTTGATTACTAAAAGCCCTGGCTCTCCAACAAAGACCATATGGCACAAAGAGGTGAACCTTCATTTAGTGCCTTTCAACACCACAGCAGTTCCTCTGGCACAAGGAGCACTGCGAGTTTGGACGAATGGATTTTAATCCATTCTTTAAAAAAAAAAAAAAGGCTGACGATAGGAATCAATAGGACAGAGGCAGAAGTTATCAGACTAAAATCAAGGGTAACTCTGAATAGGTGTTAACAGAAGAGGAAAACATTGCAGGAATCATTCTCTAGGTCTCCCAATGGGTGGCATAAACACTAGGGGCTAAGAAGTGCTGAGTAAAAAGGTGGCTGCTAATTCCCAATGGAAAAGAGTCTGACAGACCTAAACACAGATTAGCACATAAAAAAAAAAAGAAAAAAAGAATCTACTGGGGCTTAGCATGAGCTAGACCTATTAAAGCAAGTACAAACTAAAATGGTCATCACATTCAATTTCAAAAATAGAATCAATTACTGGATCATGACAAAGTCTTTGGAGATTTAGTTAATGTAATGCTCTTCTTTAAACTATTACAGGCCTGTTACATATTCAAACAAATTGCATAAAATGGGTTGAGCTATATCTAGAGTAGGAATAAAAAAAAATGAAGGCAGTAAAAGTGTTTGTAATAATACCGTTCTATTACTGTATTATTTTTAATATACAGTACACAGTGATGGTACTGTATTTTTTTTTTTACCAAGGAATCTTCTACAGTGGCTTTTTACCTTCAAGAGCTGTAAAAACCAATCCTAATCCTACTGAGAGACATGTTACTTCATGAAATATAGCGATCACATTCTTCTTATAGCAGAAAATATCCATCAGCCCTCTTTAGGCTGTACTGTGGGTGGAGGCAGCATCTTAAAGAGCATAAATCTGAGGGTGGACACTGAGCAGATGTCCTTTGTGTCTGAAATGTAAAGCAGAGATCAGACCCAGAGCTAAGAGCGAGGCTTTGCTTCCTCTGAGGAGCAATTGCAGCGTGTCAGAGCCCTGATGACATCATCTGCCATTCATCACGTTCGTGAGGGCAGACCTCTGCCATCTGCTGCGCATGCCATCATAACTCTACATCTATCTCTTTTCTCTGTCTCCCTTTCTCTCTCTCCCACACACGCGCACAAACTTGTACCCCCATAACCACAGAATCATTTCCCTCCACATAGTCCAGTGATGACACTATCTTCACACTGTCACGGCGAGCAGCCACTCAGTTTCTCCGCACAAGCTTCAGCAGCTGCTGACAGAAAATAAACTGCTTCCAATCGTATTGTCACGTTGTCATGAATCAATTTTGTTAAACGCATTTATTTATTAATTATGAACAACAACGGGAGAAAATGAGGGGAAAAAAAATCTTTGTATCGGATCTGGCACTCAAATCCACAGCGGGCCTCTCATACAGAATTAATACGTGTTTGTATGGCCCTCTAAATCATGCGCAAACATGGCAAGACTGGAGGAGACCCACTGCTCCCATCAATATTCACTAATGCCAGCCAAGGCTTGGTAACAGCTGGTCTTACATTAATTAGTTTAAAGTATTTATTTCATCCATCTCCAGAGCAGATTGAGCAAAAACATTAGAGATTATTTCAAGCATCTGCAAATGCCCTGGAAACATCAAGCGAACCAACAGTCAAATCTCAGCCGCCAGTATCGACGCTCGATAATTTACAATTCTTGGAAGAGGGGGAGGCTAAAAGGAGTGCTGCGCCTCCACAGAGGAGCTCCCAGCAGCCTTTCCCTAAATTTCAGCAGCACTTCCCCTCCGGTTCATTACCGACAATGGATGGCTGCCTAATGGATAAACATTTGCTGCTAATCTAATTTCATAAATAAAATAAAAAAAACAAGGTCCACTTTTGGAGAGGTTATTACTGCCACTCAATGGCTTGGTTTTCGTGTGCAGATAAAAGAGTGAGTGTATTGGGGGAAATAAAACCGATGTGATTATTAGATCATGAAATGGTTTCAGGGTATATTTACAGCCTCGGCGTATTCCAATGCATTGATACCGCAAATGCCAAGGAGCGAAACAATACGGCGAGATTTGGATGGCGGAGGCACTGCAGTTGGTTTGCAGCCACTGTTGTCCCATATTTCGTCTTGGCATTAATCATACATCATTGCTTTAACCAACTTCTGCTTGGGACACAGCAAGGGGTTCGCCGCATGCACAATGCTGGATCACAGGGTGCTTCAGAGCGCTTTGTTACGGGGAAACAATCTGTCGCGCATTACAAAGCGAACACCGCATTTCCTCTCAAATTACCAATTCAGCTCTCAAAATAACATAAACCCAGATGCAACCAAAGAACTCAAGCTGCAAATTACCACTAATATACTAAGCAAATGCTCTCCTCCTTCACTCCCCTCCCACCATCCTACGTTCACATTAGCCATTCTCGACTTGTATTGTGTTCTCTTAATTCCCTCCTTGTTCTGTGCACTTCAGTTTTGGCCTGTGTCTGGCTGTTTATTTCTCACTGTTGGTCCAGAATCATTGACTTGGACTTAATTACAGTGGCAGACGCCAGCGGGTTGGAGAGAGAGCGGAGGAGAGCGCTGCGTTTTCCAGGTGATATTTCTCCACCGGGGCTGCCAGCAGCAGCTGTGACAGGTCCGAGCTCAGCTCTACCCAATGAAAAAAAAGAAAGAAAGGGAAAAAAAAAAAAAATACCTTATGAGATCCTTTCGGGTCAACCGTGTCACAAATAACATTTCATGCACAACTGTTTTGCAGGATAATAGGAGCCACAAATAAAAATGGGACGCTGTAAATACGATGCATTCTGAATAAAATGCCATAATTTAAAATGACACTCTCTCGAAGCGTTCGCATCCAGACGTACGCGCATACGCTCCCTCCCTCCCGTGGCAGCCGCAGGAGTCCTTGACAGTATGCTTGCAGTGATAAATCACCTTTCCAGTTAATTTTCTCAGTCGTTATGTGTTGTGCTGCTAAAACAGGGGCTTAGGAATTGACTTGACAAACTATGAATGTAAAAATATCACTTGCAGGGATCTAGGCTTATCTCCAATTTACATGTTATTAGATTTGTATTGTGAACAGCACTCGGACGCGGCCGTGGCAAAGGAAACCGAGCACGAGAGAGACGGAGAGGGAGAGAGAGAGATACATATGATAACAGAAGATAGGGTACATCTTAGTCCCCTCTTGACATACTTTGATATCTCTGATGGAAAGTCACAACAAAGAGAGCAGAAGCCACTCAACTGATTTTTAATATGATAGACAAGGCACTCCATGATAAATTGCAAGAAAACCAAGGGAAATTTAGCAACATTCTCACAATAAATAGTTTTTAATTGACCTTGGGAGCTGAAAATCTGCCATATGTTTGGAGTTGCACTGTTTGAATTGAGGTCCCAATGGGCCTTTCAAACAGCACAACTTCGGCACTGAGCCGGAGGAGAGAGTGAGAGAGTGTGAGTTAGAGAGACACAGAGAGAGAGAGAGAGAGAGAGAGAGAGATAGAGAGAGAGAGAGAGAGAGAGAGAGAGAGAGAGAGGCAGAGAGAGAGAGAGAGGCAGTCACTGAGGGAAGGAGCTAAGGAGAAAAAGAGAGAGGGAGGGAGGGAGAAAACTAAGTGAGCTGGAAGAAAGAACAACAAAGGTACGGAGAGAAAGAGATAGATACTAAGAGCACAATAAAGAGAGAGAGAGAGACCGAGAGAAAAAAAGAGAGAGAGAAAGAGCATGGTAGCATTTGGTTGGCCTGGCCAGTCACTTTGATATATTGACAGGTGAAGTCTGTGTCCTTGCAAACCCATGTTCCTCCCAGCAGGAGAACAGAATGCTAAAATCTGGAGGATGTCAGTTCGCTCTCGGCAAAGGCGGCTGCTGCTTTCAGCAGACAATTACATTTTATTTGACCTGCCAATGGGGCTGAAGAAGTTGCCGCTTTCCGGGGGAGTGGTTATGACCTTTCAGTCTCATAAATAGAGACAACCCTGCACTACACAAGAACTAATCTCCACACCCGTCTCTCCCCTCGCGCCTCTGCTGCATTCACTGCTTTTATAGCAAAGTGCTATTTTATTCACCTATGTTACAGCTTAACCATTCTATCGTCATTTATAGTAGTGGCACTCTGGCCTATTTTACAGTTATGTTAAAGCAAATTCATGCTTAAATGGTATAAAAGCAAGGCAGACCTTAAAGGAAGGGGAAAAAAAAAACATAAAGAATTTCCACTGTGAGGATGCGTGGACCGATCTATACTGAACAAATTCTCTCAGAATGACTTTAAGGTGCATATGTTGTGCACATGAACAGGATGAGCATTGTGGCACGGCAGGATATTAAACCAGGAGGCTCTGGCGGCAGATACCTGCCTCCTTACCCTTTTCCGTCTCGCTCTTTTCCGCTCTTTAATTCCAAGATGAAAATTAGCCATTACCAAATTCCTGCTGAGAGTCAGCGTCAAGAGCTGGAGTCAGTCAGGCCTGGATTAACAGGTAACATTTCGCTTAGAGGGCTTTATGTCTCAGAAATGCACAACCTGTGTTTCCCGCTCAATTTTTTTGTAAATGTTCTCTATACTTACAGATTAAATCGTTTGCTGCACAAACCCATTTGGGAGCGGGGAGAAGGTGAAGGGGATAATCAGCACAGCCACTGGAACGTGTTTCCTAAATGCGCTCCCAGACATTACTGTGCACGGCCATAAAATTAGCGGCAGGACCTTAAAACGCTGACATTTCGCATGACTTTTGAGAAAGTGACACCCTCATATTTTCATGTAGGGTATCATTAAATTTCAGCTGCCCCGTGGCCGAGCCGTGCCATTAATAACCAATTCTGCGTGTCACTCTGCTCCCCTCACTTTGAAATAATGAGTACTTTGCTTTGCCTTAATAAATTGAAATGTATTCTCAAGGCCACACTGAAGATAGTGACATAGGTAGACAGGCAGGTAATATTCATAAATCCTTAAGTCTCAGGGACAAAAAAAGAATCAGACATTAGGGTGAAGGTTTCATATGCGATCAAAAAGCAAATCTGCAAATGTTAGTATTTTAGGGGTTACATTAATTTACTCACTAAAAATTGGTGAAGCACACAAGGTGTGCTACAACAAATTCAGTATACGGAAAGTTCTAAAAGGTGGCACAGAACCACCTGGTGGAAAAAAAGAAGAAAAAAAAAAGACTGCTCATATCAAGTACCTCTGACGCACGTGGAAGCTGAAGAAGACGTCTCCTCCTTTTATACTGCCCCTGTCATATTTATTGCATAAAGGTCAGCTTGTTCATTTGTTCAAAGTCAGCGCTTTTTTTCTTTCTCCTTTAGACCGTGCTCCTCCATGTAATAAATGCAGACGATATGTCGTTACCAGACCACTGAGGATTAAAGGCTTGACCGCCTGTAATGCAGGCATAAACCAACCCCCTGTGTGCTGCTTTTGTTTCTATGAGAGTGCACCTTGAAGTACAGTCTTCTACGAAAGGCCCGCTCACTAAACAGTGGAGAATTTTTTTCCCTTTCTTGTAAACAGACACCCAATTGATGTTAGCGAGAGGGTTGTGTAACCTAATTAAAAAGGTAAAGCAGGCTGGATAACTAGTGCTCTCAAATGCTTGCAAATTAATTGGCCCTAATGTTTGAAAAGCAAATGCATTCAAGGGTTTTATTGTTTGTCTGGTAATTTTGAATAGCTGTTCTTATTTACAAATTTGGGAACTGCAGTGATTAAGTCTGGAAATGGGATGAATTATGGACCGCGGGGAAGTAGGAAAAGAGTGCGAAAGAAAAAAAAAAGTGATTCAGGCTGCAGGCTTTGAGGTCACTTTTTGAAAAACTACACAACAAAAAGAGGGCAGTTTGGTATTTTCAGTTCACATATGGGCATGTTTATTGGAACCAGGAGAACCCCCCCCCCCCCTCCCCACACAGGTATTAACCAGGAACTCAGTGCTTTAACGACTAAAAAAGTATATAAGCTATAAAACATATAGTAGCATTAATAATTCCCACCTTCCATCTCTGTGGTATCATTAAAGGACCATGTTATCTTGGCTCGATACCTTTCTCTTAGCTAATAATCTATGTATGCTGCTTTCACCTGGTGCAGCTGCTGTCAATCATTTACAGTACATGTGTTCATCCAGGTGTCGATTGTTACTCAACAATGTCTCAAGTCAGAATCCAATTTTCGAGGCAGTTATGGGTTACATATCGAGCTCGGTAGCTCAAGGGTGGCTCTCAATCAACCCAACTGCTAAGCTATCACTGACCCTGTAATTTAAAACAGATTTTAAAACACGTGAACTCATTTCTGGTGTTTGCGCTCATGGCTAAATTAGTAATAGTTAGCTCATGGCTGTAAAGAGTAATAATCAATGTAATAGTTAGCTCATGGATAAACAGTAATAATTGGCGCACAGTGTTCTCACTTTAAAACCCCCAAAGTATTTATAATTGTAAACCAGCTGCCAATGAAGTCAGATCCATCCGTCTTCACATATTCATGCGAGAACCACACTTTTCACAAGTTTAGATTATAACCAAGCTAAGAGAACTTCATTTTGAGCAAAGTCAGCACTGTGCTTTTCTACCATAGAGTCCAATTTCCAATTTCCAGGACTATAGAAATAAATTTAACAATTTCATTTTGTTAGGTTTTTTTTAAACAAAGGTTTGGAATTTCTCTCAAGATCAATAAAAGGTCTGTCCATCTATCTGTCTATCTATCTATCTGTCTGTGGTGATGTAAATGGTTCCTGTATTTCACAAACATATCAGGCATTAGAAATTCAAAGAAAAGTGAAAACATCGAACAGAACTCGTAACGGAGAACAAATGTTCTTGCACTGAACCATGGCATGGTGACTGCTGCAGGATCGCTGAGGCGTATATCGGTTGAAGACGAGCGCACGTATTAATATCATTGTATTGCGCAGCATTCCTACAGGGAACGAGGATGTTGTTGTGTTCGCTCTATAGCCGAGTCTGGTGCTAATCCTGGCTCAACATACTGAGTGGCTTGTAAAAGGAAAGATGAAAGTCGAAAAAAAAAAAAAAAAGTAAATGGAAATGTAAACTTTGGTAAAAGCAGTGCTTAGGAAGCCCCGAGTCTGACTTGCTCTTGCTCTTTCTAGCAAGAGGGTGCGAAAATGGATGCAAATCCATTTGCGCCTGGTTCACAGTTATAAAAATACTTAGGGGTTTTAAAAGCGGGCGTTGTGTTAAACGTGTGGAAATCTGTTTTGATAATATTATTCATAGCGCTGGCTTTGTGCTGCTTGAATTAATAACACTCCATTTACAGATGGAAGAAAGCTGGCATGGTGTTTCCAGTTAAAGAGATTAATTTTTAAACACCTAATTGACAGGCTGGGGTTGGGTGGATAAGCAACAGCTTCTCCGGGGTTTCAGCTGCTGCAAAGTCAAGGTGACTGGAATACTTAGGCAGGCTTTAAAACACACAAGTAAAGCCATAAGAGAGCAGAGAATTAGTCTTCCAGCAGTTTGCCTACACCCCACATTCTGTTTTATTAGGACTGATTTACTTCACAGTGAAAGGATATAAAAGCCTTAAGTATCAGACTATAATTACAGTAGAGTCGGAATTTAAAGGCTTGACTCACCATGTCCGCAAGTCAACTCCAACTCAGCACCATGATAAGAGAGCTCTATTAGACTGAGTGCCTGGCAGGGCTACACTTTAATAGGGCTCCAGATAGCAGTACAAAGAAGAAACACGGCTCGCCGTATGTGCAGCGTATATTTACAGTTGTTTATCTCAGTAAAGTGTTGTCTTGGTGACATCTTGTAATGGTTGTTTACGAAATAGAAACACAGAGCTGGACAATCAGAGATGCACGATGTAGTCCTCACTTGCTTAAAAAATACGAAGAAGAAGAAGAAGAAGAAGAAAAAAAAACACAAACACGCAAACGATAAAACAAAACAGGAACAACGCCAGGGTCAAGCTCACCTTCTTGCGACAGCTGCTCTGTTGTGTTTGTATTCTGAATCGCAAATTAGCGTGGAAAAGAAATGGGTTTTGCTAATTGTTACATTTCATCTGTCCAAGGGCAAGCAGGTAAATTTGTTCACAGCAGTGCGCATTCGCTTACCTCCAGATGCGCAAGTATGCACCTAGAATTCACAAGAAGGATCCATTCAAAAAAGTGCCATACAACTGTCTGAATTTTTTAGGGATGGAAAAAAAAAAAAGAAAAGAAAGAAAGTGGCAAAACAGTGCCAGGAAAAATCATCCTACCCCCCTGTGAGTGCACGTGTCTTTGCAACACATTTGTTCTCTATTGAAATGAAGGGTAACATGAAGCAGCCTGGCATGTTGTGATGGACAAGGAGATTTCACCTTCGCCAGCCAATGATAATACATTATTAAATTTGCCTCGCCGCTCACTAGATACACTTAGCTGACCACAGCATATTTATCTCCCTGTCTAAGCCTTACATCTTGGCAGGAGAAAGCATTCTGTCACTTTTAAGGCATTTCAAAGATTAAAAAGAACCTCTTTCTTTTCAACATGCCTAAAACAGCCACCCTTTTTATGAAATGTAATTTCGCAGTCAGTGGTGTCACGCACCGGAACGTGCAAGAAGGAGAGCAAATATCCAAATGAACTGCAGGGTCCTGAGGGGAATTTCTCATCCTGCATCATCAGCACTATTTGTTACATCGCTCGCAAATTTGATTGATCCTCTATTGAATTATTTTTTTTTGCACCCTTTCGTTTGGACAGGACACACTGACAAGTTGTTTGATCATAAACCCTGACTGCTTGCCAAGTCACATTTCGGCTCCTTATGGCTAATGATCCAGCCTTTTGTCTTACGGAAAGTCAGCAGAGTCAGCACAAACCTCCATCCGCTGCTTTTTTTGAAGCCAGATTGGCAAGGACACTAAAAAGGCAAAAGAAAGCATGCTTTGAATGCAGGCATAGCTGATGAGGAGAATAGAGACAAGTGGATGCTGATACAGACTCCTAAACTGAGTTTTTGCTGAAGGTGACCCAAGTTTTTAAAATAGAAAATGATCACCTACATTCTTACGCATATACTATACTATAAGAATCACATATTTCTTTACACTTCATGCAATTTCATGCCTCTTAAATATTGGCACTTTTTTTTTTTACATTTAATACAAAGATTTATGTTTTTATTCTTATAGCATCCAAAGTGTTGTAGATTAAACTAAATATTTACCATAAAATGTAATTCTCAAGATACAATTGAATTTCATACTGTAGTTATCACTTTAAAAAGCTATTTAAATTTCAGCGAGACTGTAGTGTTTATGAGAAGCACTAAAAAAGAATTAAAGGTATTACAGGCAAGATGCAATACATTATAATTATCATGTGCTATGTGAAATTAGCACAATTACACTGTGTGTTCAAGTCAAACTGAGACTTTCCATTGTGCTACACTAATGCACTTATTCCAGGATTTCACTAGCGCTTGAATCTCATCAAGGTAGAAAGATTTCTCTTCCAAAATTTTCTCCTGGAGCCATAATCAGACTGCCTTCTTCATGTCTGAAATGCTGGCCTCCCCGGAACTACTTTAATGACCTAAACATATGGAAATAGCTTAGAGCGAGGTCAGGATGGTATGGGGCATGTGGCAATAACTCAAATTTTTCAAAATCAAATTAATGCTTATACACCCACTCGTGACCTTAAAATCTAAATTATCAATAAGAAATAAATTAGGGAATGGAATAAGAATAAAATATAGAAAACTTAGCTGCAGAGAAAAATAGAACAACTAGATATCTAATATACAGTAGGATATTAAAAATATTTTTAAACTTAGCTGTGCAAACATAAAAAATATGGAAAAATGTGCAAAATGAAATGAAATAGAAATGTCCAGAAATGTCTGTTGAATTCCTGTAATGTACAAGTGGTGTTTGTAAATGACGATGTATACAGTTCTCACAGACAGATGTGTCTCTTCGGCAAGTTGGTTACAAGTTATCTGTGGATTTTCCAGGATCAGGTGTTCTACATGCTGAACGTTCATGGGAATGACTTCAGTGCCCTCCAAGCCACCACGGTCGGGGTCGTCGTTCATGGCCGTATGGCCTTTTTTTTTTTTTTTTTTTTTACAATGTTTGCAACGTTCACATGTTTTCCTTTGGCTAAGTGTCTCATTACTGTAAATGTCCAAACATTTTACGCCTTTATTTACAAGAAATTTCATCACAAGTCCCGGTTTGACCTGAACGCCCCTTGTAGTTTCAAGAGGTTCAATTTGAAATGAAATGAAGCCGAAAACCGAGGAAACAACCCGTGCATATCAGGAAGACAATCAGCTATGAGTTTCCACATACCAAATTGTATCTGGTTATATCAGATTTTTCTTATTGCTTGTACATGTCTAATTTAATACATGCGAAATAAAAAAATAAATAAATACATAAATAAAATAAGATAAAATAAAACATTTAGGCATGATACCATCCAAACACAACCTGAAATAATTGCCTGCATTATACACACTGAACAGGATGTCTGGCTTAAAGCAAAGCACGAATGCGATGCTTTCTAATTACACCCTTCTTCTCTTTATCATGCCTCGCATCTCTACTTTGATTTCAGCTTTTAAAGCAGGTCAAGAGAAATAAAAACTTTTATTCCATATCTTTTGATGTACTTGAGGAAAAGGTCATTCTTTTCTTTTCCTTTTTTCCCCCCACAAAATCATTTAATGGCTAACACATGCTTCTCCATTCACTGACCAGCTGGCAAATTATCTAAGTAATACTCATTCATCTGACCGCATCCCAGTGCCTGTCAGCTCGCACAAATCAAATGTGATTATTCGCTGCACATTTAGAGCCGAATACCGCGGCTGATTGTACGCATCAGTTCCTGCGAAACCAAAGGCACAATGAGCTGTCAATAGAGGGGTTGGGTTACAGTAAAGCAGTTCTTAATTCACCACAATGAGCTGCAGGTTTATGGAGGGTTGTAGGGAGCTGCATGACAAATATAGGACAAAGTCTGAGAAATAATTAATGATAAATTCAAGACAGAGAGACGCACAATAAGACTACAATGTGACTAAAAATATGATGTTATCAGTACTTCTATTATGTCTCAGCTTTTTTCTGTCCTGTTAGTAAGTCTTCCCCTACAACTTTACTCTTGTGTATGGTGATGATTTCAGGGAAATGGAAGGCCTCATTGGAGAAATAGACTAAGCTATAAACTCTTTTCAACCAATCCGTATGATACTCATTAGTCTCATGATAGTCCGAACGACACACAAGTGACAGATATGTTATATCTATATATCTATGCGCAAGCATGAACTAAAAGTCACTGAACAGAATTTCTTGAAATATTTCCTGTTTTTATATATAATTGTCTTACACGTCAAGATTTTAGTCTTAACGCAAAATATCCCAGTTAGGACAGGGTAAAGAGTCTTGCTCAAGGGCTCTACAATGGAAGCCTGGTGATGCTGGGGCTTAAACTCAGGACCTTCTGATCAGTAACCCATAGTCTTAACCGTTTGAGTCACCACTTCCCCTAAATATGGCCATATAATTACGCACTACGCACTATGTATAGATATTATTGACGTAAATAGCATTGGTAAAACAAGTAGATTAACTTTGCACTATTAACAAAGTAAGTCTAAAGAACCACAGTAAATGTTCATTTAGTTAAATGTTAATTAGCATAAATACACACAAGAGCACCATCGGCAGAATGGACGTGTTCCTAATTCCAGGTTCTTACATGTACGGAGCAGATCAGGCAGAAAAGAACAGAGATCACAGCAGACTGAGGCGAGAAGTGTCTATTATCTTAATGGCTAGTTTCATTGCACTGCACTGTCGGTACAACATAGCTCACAGAACGTAACTCTCAATGATTGTGACGTAGCGTGCAATCATGTACAGTACACCCACCTGTATCTCTTTCACATGTGTGAACCCAGCTGTGCTCTGATTTGTACTGATGCTGAAAAAAGACTACAATTTATACAGTATTTTTCAACATTCTCAGTAGTGGTGTTGATTCATAGCATTCATTGTAATGTTCTGACCCTGAGCATTAAGTATGGCTTAAATTCCTCTTTTAGCAGGTACCGTACCCCACGATGCATCCGCCCACATCACATATGTGCACGCATTCGTGAGCATTTTCTCCCCAAGGAGAGGAACGATGTTAAATGTTTGATGTCCAAAATGAGTTTTGCTGCCAACGCTTTAGTATGTTCGGTTTCCCTTGTTTGTCAACTACCTGCTGTTTCACGAGACAGGGTTTATCACAAAACAGTTCTCAAACAATTCTGACAGATTCTCTTTGTAAACCAATTCAGCTCAACAGCTTCATATTTCTTTACGTTAGCCTTGGAGGGAATTTGGTATTTCTGCAGGCTAAGCCATATGCTAACAACGTGCTCTATTACACTATTTTAATCTGAGAGATTTTAATCATTGTTAGCTGTCTTTAAAGACAAAGATACATAAAAAATTTTAAATACATGTGATTTCTGTGTCATCTCTCTACAGCCCCGACTGTAAGCATTTGCACAGTACTGGAAGTATAACGCATGAAATTAATTTAATGCCCTGCCAAGACCATAAAGATTAAAGAAGTGGAGAAATACCATTAAACCACTGGAATGTAATCTCATTTGTCTAAACAAACTGATCCGATGAACAACCCTAATTAAAAAGGCTCCATCATAAACAAAGTCAAGCTGGCCATTGACCCTCCATTTAACAACGAGCCACATTAATTTTATTAATCTAATGCATCATGTATCCTATCATTACAGTTCAATATATCTATCATTAATTTTATTCTTCTCACTTTGGTTATTAGTTGGTTTAATGTATTGATTACGTCCAGATCTGGCCGTACAATCTCTCTTATCTTGCGGCATAAACCTGTGCGTGTTATTCAAATTGCCTCATTTATTATGATAGCTTCCTCATGTAAATTGTGCTGACTGCTCGCCCTTGCACAGTCCTCATTAGACTAATGAAAACCTTCAAACGAAAAAACTAAACAACCTGCCAAATAAAGGTCTGAGGTTATTATGAAAATTACAACTCTGGGAGCCAGGAGAAGCTCTGTTCATTAATTCATGCTCAGCAAATTGGTAACTAATTTAGTTGCACTCCTCTGCATTAATGGATTATTTTATAAAAATGTTTTCCACAGCCTGAGACCTTTGGCGTGCACGTTAGAGAGCCCTGAATTCTAATCAAGCTGTGTGACATATTAGGGATGGTGGGCATCTAAATGGTAATGCAATGGTAACACAAATAGACAATGTGGATTTTCTCCCAGTCAGAGAGAATCAAGACCAATCTGGCTCAATTGCTATCTAAAAAGGTTGAGAGAATTGCTCTACAAAGCCGGGGAGGTTGGGGGGGGGGGGGGCGGGGTGGTAGGCGGAGCTGCAATGCTTTTCACAGCATCGATATGTCTCTTCTGGGGAATAATACAAGCGTTGCATTCTGAGGAATGACAGGTATCATGATAATATTATCATATACAAGCAAGAACATCCTTCAAGTACAGCCAGACATACAGTGAGAGCACTAACACGAAAAATCATTCCGGACCGGGCGCTTCTTCTTCTGCATTTCCCCACCCGTCACACCTACGTCCTGACCTGTAAATTCATATAATCATGCTAATTACTCTGCTTCACAAGCTTGCACTATCTATGGGCAGGTCCGGCACAGTCCCTGCTCGCTGGACGGATCCATCAGGGAACGTGCATCCCAGTGATTTCCACAGTGGCTTTAATATCATTATCACCCCCAGCCAACAATTCCCCACCCCAGGCCTCTGCCATCAGAGAATACTCAAATCTATTATTCACGTTGATTTGTATTTAATCCAAATGCCTGTGTGTGCACGCGTTTTCCTTTCCCCCCCAAAAAACCATCATCCTTAACTGCCTGATAATAAACAGAAAGCAAACAGTAATCTAAAAACAATACGATTACACATATTGTCTTACTCCAAAATGGATGCTGATGATGATGGGTGATTGCAATTAACACAGAGAGGTCTAGCATTCAAACTAAATTGTGTATTAAATTAGACGAGCTGGTGAAGAAATATTTGCACAGCATTTCTCAATTAAGTTCGCTGGCACAAATTCAAAACAAACCGAATTAATTTTTTTTTTTTATACCCAAAGATATAAAAAAAAAGAGGGCTTCTGTTGTCATTACTACATTGTTAATAATAAAACTGTAAAAATAAATGGCTTTATAAATGCTTAGAATCCTGGCTTATAATTTCAAACCAGTTCCAACCATTTCCTTTATCCACATTATAGAGCGATTTGTTCTGTATAACATTGGTCATTCATAATTTTATTCGATTTAATCATTTGTGGCTTCAGGAAACCGCATAATTACACCACAGTGCTGCTGCCCAGACGATCAGAAAGTGTTGATTACTGTCCTATAACGGCACACCTCGGACAGTAGTTCAAGCTGTAAGATTAATATCAATACACTCAAACTAATATGTTATTGTTTCTAATGAGTGTGCACAGTACCAGATGCTTCACATTAAAAAAGTCTCCAGTGTCAGAAATGGCCAGTGCTTTGTAACAGTTATACTGTAGGTGTAACATTTTCAAATGGCTTTGTTGGTTCTTGACAAGCTGCTTTTTTTGGCTTATTAATGTGAAAAAATGGAGGCTGGTAAAGAAATGACTGTTTATACCTGCTATACGATAACTGATAGACGAAACCAATTTGTTCCACAAACCTTTCAACAGAAAAATTCTTCAATAACTTAAAACTGTAGTCATTTGCAAACTACTGTGACATAAAAAAACAGTTATTTTATCGTTTGTTTTATTCAATGCATTGCAAAATACAAACTTAATATAATACTAAGATCACTACTTTGCTCCCAGTAGACAGAGTAGCTATTAATCCAATGACTATTTGCTCGTCACGTCATGTCGATGTGCTAAAGTATATAATGTGACTCCTAGACTGATAACTAGGGCACATGATGTTATTTAAAAAAAGATCAAATAAAAAATATATATATATTTAAAAGAAAAAAAAACCTATAATAAAAAATAAAGAATGCTGACCTTTATCAGAGTGCATTCTCTTGGCCTCATGGCCAATGTCGTGTGTGGCCAGGTCACCCTCCTTGGGGCCGGGAAGGATGCTGGGAGAAAGGCCCAAAAGAGCCTGGTTCATGGCAAGCCCATTCTGATGAATAGCTTTACAGAGAAACACACACAAAAAAGCAGCTTACACTCTGCTTATTTTCATATTTTCTCAATCAATACAAAGAGACAACAAACAGCACATCTTATGAAGTAGAATGATTTGCACTTGTGGTGCTTTAAGCTACAGGAGGTGAATATGTCCTTGGCTTTTATTTGTTGGATCTGCGGTAAACTTTGTCTCCGAATCGATGGGCCAGTCATTCAAACTTCTGTGTGTCAATGCTCTGTCTAGCGAGTGGATCCGTCAACGCTGTTTTTAAATGCAGCGGTGATTGGTTTCTGAATGTGCGAAAATGAGGTGCTCATAAAAAAAAAAAAAAAATAGAATGAATAATTTGGATTTGTGTTATTGAAGGACAAGATGTCACATAACACCAACGATGGAGTGAGAGTTGTACTATAGATTAGGAGCATGCGAAAATATATAAATAATTGTTTGTGTGACAGCACATGCAAATGACTTCTCAGCTTGATACGTCTAAAGAAAGATTATTTAAACACGGATGCTGTGTCCTGAAACTTTATCTTTAATTTATAAGTGATGGAGATGTGATATGGAACTGTTGATACAATGGTATTCCAATTATAATATTATCTTAATATAGCTTAAGTATGAGTGTTAATGAGAGTAAAGGACAGGATTGTGTAAAGGTATTTAATTCCCTAACCCTGCTTATAACCACAACCCCATAGATAGATAGATAGATAGATAGATAGATAGATAAAGTAGATTAAAGGAGAATTTCATACTGGATGTTTTTTCTAGCTTTCCACCATTTTAACGATGAATGATTGCTCATAATGATTATAAATGCAAACAGATGTATGCATAGAGAACCAATACAGTACAGCATTTTTAAAGGAAGTATATGAGGACACAAGATGGTGGAAATATATAGGTCTCTCTTTTAGAGAAAACTAGAGGAATGAGAAGAGGGACACACATCTCTCATGACAATGGGCATTTTTAGCTCAAGTGCAGACTCTTAATATGCGTCTGTGAGCAGAGAAAAGAGTATAAGAGGACAGGAGAGGAGAAGTAGGGAGGGAGGGAGAGAGTGAGAGACGGAGCAGACGTACGCATTCTGTCGGAGGAGCTCTCGGTGTGTGCGGGGGAGCTGGAGACGCTGCTGCTACGCTGGGACGAGGGCCGGC
>JAAGKR010000346.1:197648-222435 GCA_011419295.1 Clarias macrocephalus
GTTCTATTCGAAGCACAGGAAGGACTCCAAAAAAAAAAAAAAAAAAAAAAAAAACTAACAACATTTTCATCAAGGCTTTCAAGCCGACAAGTAAAGAAAAGAATCACTTTTACAAGTTTATTGAAGTGGTTATGTACAATGGCGGATTTTAAATAATACTTTTTCCTCTTTCGATAGGCATGTCCTGTTGTTTTTACACAGTCTGACAAGAGAAACAATCATTTCAATTCCAGCTAATTAAAGCCTTTCTATTAAAATTAAATAAGCAGCATGAGTGAGTAAAGTGAGGGAAATGCTGTAAACATTCCAGTCGCTCTGATGTGTAAAGGCTGTGAAGTAACAAAGCTGTTTGATTTAGTTTTAGAAATTATTTTTCTACACAACACCTTGACTATATAGCCTTTTCCTACATTCTCAAATTTGATCCCAAACCAGTGGCTCAGGATCGTAGTGGTCATAGGAAGAGCTTTCATCAGGAAGCCCATCCGAGTTCATTTAAGAACGCTTGAAATTTTTACGATGGTTCATGCCTGTTTAGAATAAACTGCGTAATCCGAGGATATGACAAATTTCTATGAAAAACTATGCATTTGCCCAAACTATCACAATTTCACATCCCGATTAGTAAAGAATTTCTACTGTAACAGTCCTCCTTCAAACTGCTATGAACATCATGTGCTCCCTTATGATTGTTAGGCCACACCAGCCACACTGGATGATGGAGCAATGATTCCCAACTAAAGCAGGGCTAGCTAATCAACATTATCTACCTACGGTCAAATGGTGGTTCAGCCCTAGACTGATATCTCAAAGATTATTTTCCTATGCTGACACAGAAGACGTGAAAATGTCTACCACCCAGATACATTGAGTATCCAGGTCATTGTTAACAGGCTCATTGACAGGACATGAATGAAAAAGTCTGAAAATGGGGGGCCTTTTATATGGCTCATAACCAAAAACATAGCAAGTCGTGATAAAGCAATCATGGCAGTACTTGAAAGTTTAATAAGTTTTAAAGTTTTTTTTTTTTTTTTTTTGGGGGGGGGGGGGGGGGGTTAAAAATGGTGGAATGTGTGAAATACCCCTTAGACATGAAGGAAGGAAGAAACTAGTCATGGTAAAATAAAAAAATATAAGAGAAGGAAGGAGAAAATGATTAAATTGAACAAGCTTTTTATTCCTGCCAAACTGACAACAGAGCAAAAATACTTGTTCTGTAAATTATTCAAATGTCACTAGCTAGCAAACTAAAAGACAGGAGAGAGAACAGTACAGTATAGTACAGTACAGTACAGTACAGAGATACAATTTTATACATATACACATACTAGAAACCACCAGGTGTTTTATTATGTCTTCTTCTCCACAATAATTATTATTATTATTATATTTTTAGGATTATACAAATCCTCTCCCGAAATCCAATTCCCAGAATACTCAGCAAGCCTAGGCACAGCTACTGTAGCGTTCTGTCACAAAATCCATATCCCAGAATTCTTAGTCAGCCCATGTGATACAAGCCAAGCCACCTGAGCAGTCACATGACCCCATCTGCATATGCAACTGATTACCAGAGGTGGGAAGAGTTTTGTACTGAAGTAAAAGTACTGTTTCTTTGGTGAAATTTTACTGAAGTACAAGTAAAGTTACCATTGTAAAATCCTACTCAAGTAAAAGTAAAAGGTAGCTCATTAAAAATTTACTCAGAGCAAAAGTTACCGAGTTACTTTTTTTAACAGCGGGGTGGGATGGGGGACTCTAGTGTAGTTTAAAAACTTTTAAAAGAGACAAGCAGATAAATCTCAAACTAGTTGTTTTTAATTGAAGGAAGCTGTTGCCTTTTTTGTGCTTGAAATCAAAGTGCTCGCTTAAATATGGCCAGGGGTTTGCTACATGAGAATTTAATGGTATTTCGCTTTCAGCTGGGTCTGCATCACTGGCATCTGTTTTGTCCGTCTCCATCGATCTTGTGAATTTAGCGCGTTTGTTCTCTATGCACATCCATCAATCAGTGCAGTGGTTTCCGGGGTGCAATTTTTTCCTTCCCAGTTATTTATATTATCAGTAGCGAATATGATTTAAAATGTAACAGAGTACAATACTTCAAACAAAACATACTTAAATAAAAGTAAAATTACAGATTTTAAAAACTACACAAAAAATCTACTCAATTACAGTAACGCGAGTAAATGTAATTCATTACTTTCTACCTCTGCTAATTACAAATCACTCAGTCACAAACACACACCTGTCTCTCATTCAGAAACCCATTTTATATAACCTGGTCTTTCACACACAATGAATTCTCACGCCATCAACATTTTAGGTCTATAAGCTGTTTGTGGTTTGAAGTATTTCTTAGCCTAATGCCTGATTTAATCTAAAGATCATGAAGATCATGCAGACCATTATTATTATTATTATTATTATTATTATTATTATTATTATTATTATTATTATAAGTGTTGTTGTCCCAATTGTGCAACGTTAAAACAACAACCCAGACTTAATTAATTACGTAAACCTGTTTGCTACAATAAAATATTACAATGACTAATAAATTATATTATAGAACATAATACTGTCGAATATAAATAATCTAAAACTAAAGTTTTCTTTTAGGCTAACTTATTGTAAATACTTGTATTTGTGAGTGAATAATCTGATCTGCAGTCAGTAATCAGTAAGGTTTGATAAGACATATTAAAACATCACATAATACTGCTGTGCTTCATTTTCCAAGTTCATTTGAGTTAATCCTGAATATCGTCTCATGCCGCAGAGGCGATAAAGAGAGTTGTGAGAAATGCAGAGTTTATAGATCTTACAGATTCTTTCAACTAGCCCTGATGGCAGCTTGGAATATTATTGCCATTATCTCAAGCCACTTTATATGAAAGAAGCCTCTCAAGAAGAACTTGGACAAGCTCCCAGTACTTCATTTAGTACTGTGCAATAGCATGGGCAGATTTTTCTCTTTTTATTTTATTTTATTTTTTTTTAAGAAAAGATGCCTTTAAATAGTAATATTAAGAAATAAATAGTCAAGCAATAAAATATTTATTTATTAAGTTTTAATTAGATTGGATCAACATGGTCTACTATTAATACAAACATATATAATACAATGTTTTTTTATAAATATATATTTAATTTATATATATATATATATATATATACTGTATATATATATAATGATTGGACTTTTCTTTTCTGGTGATACTATAAATTTGGCAGGAATAAATAAAAAAAAACAGCACAAAGCAAATCAAAGACTTCTAAACAATAACTACTATATACTTTTTATGGCATATACAGGTTATATCCTTATAGCAGCCATCAGACAATATTACTGTACATACGAGCACAACAGAAAGAACGGAGTGCTGCTACCACTGTAGCCATGAGCTGTTTTTTCCACATTATTCTGGTAAGGCTGGAAGATTTCCCTTGACAAAAATTAAACCAGTTCCTACTTGGCACTTTATTATCTCTTCAACTGAGTGATTTATTGTTTGTGGAATGAAGGCAAAGAAGGAGGAAAATTACATTTTCGGCTGAGCTCGGGTCCACCCTGCTTCTCCTCCTCCGTCCTGAAAGAGCTCACAACAAACAATAATGTCAGCTGTAATTGATCCGGGGTCGCCAGTTAGCCCTGCAGTAAAAGCCCACTATTTAAGCGACAATCCTCCCTTGCCCGCTCCTCAGATGCTGTCTAATGAAGCTGTCTGTCTCTGCTATTTACCTTCGCTTAAATGGAAGGGGAAAGATGTACTGTATGAGTCCGGGCCAGAGAAGATTTGCTTTCCTTCCATGAAATAGGACCTGTGGATGCCCGTGGAATGTATAATTGGTTGCTGCAGTCAGGGATGGGCCTTCCAGCACTAATTAAATGACTTGTTTCCAGCCTATCTGTCTTTGTTTGTGAGCGCACTGTGATGGAACGATATGTCACACATGCCTGTGTATGAGCAAACACTTTCCGTAGATTTGAATGAACAGAAAATCTTCAGCCGTTTGAACTGACATATTTAAATGCAATTTATTTTCATCGTTCTCACAAATTAATAGACCATTTTTTTGGGTGTTAAGCTGAACACTGAGCTGACACTTCTACTGCCCACTAATGTAGATAAGGCTGAATTAATGATCTTGATATAAAATGCAACATCTTTATTAGCTATTTTTGCTACATGGTGTGTAATGGGGCTTGGTGCACATGGCTTTGTGTACACTTTTGAGAGATTTGGAGTGGACGTGGAAGATGAAAATGGATGTTTGATGTCGTTTTTTTTTTTTTTTTCGTTTTTTAATAAAAGTCTTTTCTGCTCAACAAAAAGCAATTAAAATATAAGGTGCAATGCAAATAAGTTTTTTGCCATAATCCTTTTTGGCTATTAAAACTAGCAGAAGAACGATGCACACGAGGTGCTATTGGAAATAAAAGCAGCGATCCTTCAGAGACCGAAAGGAGCCTGGCATGTTGGCACAGCCAGCGATTGTTTTCTTATTCACAGATGGCATAGCCAGACAAGGCTGCTAAACCTTGTAACTCATTAGGAGCTGCGGAAGAGAAGGTACTTCACTTTGATGTAGCCACCCACAGCCTCCCACTGTCAGCAAGAGACTCCTGGAAAAAAAAAAAAGTCTAGCAGGAAAAAAAAAAAAATACCTGTAAAATATCCTTGAAAACACATGTTGCAATTTACAACCACCAACAGATGATACATGATCGCCATATTTTCTAAAGCCAAGGGAAAATTTCAGATGTTGACAGAGATAGAGAAACTGCTGCACCATGCAAAATTTACTATTACTGATCTAACGTAAGGAGACTTAATAAGAAACAGAGGGTAATAGAAAGAAAACATCTATTACGCACTTGTGAGGATAGGGAGTGTAAAAAATAATGGCAACAAAACATCTCTGGTTTGATGAGGTAGCATAATTACACCGCCACCCCCAAGAACCATCAAAGTAAACATGTGGTAGGAATTATGGAGGAGACAGACAGCATTGTTGTGTGTGTGTGTGTGTGTGTGTGTGTGTGTGTGTGTGTGTGTGTGTGTGTGTGTGTGTGTTTTTTTTTTTCTTGTAGAAGGATAAAGACCCAGCAGCAGTCTTTGGCATATGGTGGAGTGTTTTAATTCCAGTAACACTACCTGTTACGCAGACTGGCCATTAACAGACAACATGATGCTAACCATACACCCTCTCTGAAGCTTTTATACCTGTTAGTTGTACGTAATGCACTTCTTCTTGTTTTCAAGAAATTTCCCGTTTCAGAACTACATGTCTCAGGGCTACAGCGCTGGACAAGACTGTGGAGCTGTAACATGATCTGCTTAACATAATTATCCACATCAAAGATATCCAGACACGAGCCTTCAGGATACATTAGTGCAAGCACACCCAATCTGAACTTGAATTGGTTTCAGTTTAAATTTGTCCCATATCATTCTCAATAAACCGCAGGCTGTGCGGCAAGAGGGGGGGGGGAGACATTACTAGCAGCTGTTTCCACTGAAAGCACAATATATTCAAGAACAATCAATAACCGCCCTCTCAAGGGACTGTGACACCCTAGCAGAGCGAAGAAGCCTCTCCATCTGATACTTAGCAAAGGATCCCTTTTAAAAAGATTGCTTTCAGTCAATGGCAGGCAGTTGTCATTTGACTAGGACTCTGAAATTAAATATACTGAGCGGCGTTATCAATCACTAAGCGTTGGGATGCACGTGGGGGTGGAGAGTGCCGGGTTGGGAGAGCGGTTTTTGAGGCTGACCATTGCATCATCCGTTTTAATTATAAAATTCGCATCCCATCAGTGTGCCTTTGGTTCAGACTGAAATTCTGACCCAAAGTCACACTGATGTGATGGGATGTGAAATTCCTTCTGATGGTATCTGATATATGTCATACCTCAACAGCCTTATTCTACATCTTGCATTTAAATAGCTGTTTGTAAAGATTGTAACAGGACAAGTTAAGAGATTTTGAATAAATTGCTAGACTATACATCACACTGAAAGATCTAATAGAATTAATTTGACCATATTGATTTTAATATGTCCTTTGAAAGTTTTCTTTACTTCAATTTTCTTGGGCATCTGAACTATGATTAATGGAATCAACCGAACCTAATGGCAGGAAGAAAGGGTGTATAGTCTTTACTGAAACACAAAACGAAACAATGAGATGCCAGAGTCTTTCTGCGTTTGGTGTCTGGTAAGGAACATGTCAATTCAATTAAAAATGATCTCCAAGGCATTTTGAGCAATCGAGATGTTACAAAGACAACATGAGGAAATCGCCCTGAAAGGAACCAGACTCAATAGTCATCTCATGCTTCTCTGGGTGACGGTGGGATTATACACCATTAGTGTATACCGATGTAGAAGAATCGGTCATGTGCTGTATGGCATGTTTTTCCATACGGAGAGATTCACTCGTCTAACTGGGGTTAATGATGTCCTGCTCTTGACAGATACGTTCGAAGAACATTCTCTGCATGTTCATTTCCCCTGTCATAATTCCAGGGACGTTAAAATTGCAATAATCATTTCAATATTCGCACCACACTTTATCACGCTGCATCCTTTCCCCGTCATCTCGATCATGGTGCAATGCTAATGCTGCTAATAATGCTCCGTTCTGAGTTTGGCTTCCTAATTGAGTGTTGACCTATCGGAGGAATATTTTAAAGCAGCCAAACCACATACATATTCCGCATTACGGACTGCAAAACCTTATCATCTGTGAAAGGCTGAATGTCATTTATTACATGTATCACATTTACACCAAGTGACATTGTCTTTTCAAATTGCGCTGATCTCTTCACTCCAATCTTTACCTCCAAAGGTCACTCAATTCCACTTATAAATTCAACCTGACAGAGATTAGTAAAGAGGGACAGGCAAACACCGCTGAATCCAGCGGCTTGAAATTAATTCATCCAATTAATGAAGAATGAGCTCTAATGCTGATAAGGGTTGACAAGGAAACTGGTCACTTGTTTTTTTAAAGGCTTGCCTCTGCTGTTGTGAAGTAACCTGATGAGACAGCGATACAAATATTTGCATTATTGTACTTTATGTACCGTGCGCCTCTCGGCTACAGTACTAATAATAATGCGAGGAATGTGACTTGTCTTTGAAATGACAAAGCTTGATATGAGTCATTACAGAAAATAATGTTTAATCAGTTCCTAGTTTGTGATCTGCTTCAGCAGTAGACATCTGTGCAAATCTTTTCATACCACACAAAACTCTACACAAACACTGGCAAAATCATAATCAATTCTGATTATATGTTTACAGAAACCTTGCAAAAATGTAGTTTAGATTAGATCACCCCGGCTGATGATGAAAAACAATTATTTCCCGCTTTTTTTTTTCTAGCTCAGTTTTAAAATGATCAACATCCAACACATAACAAACAACATCTGCTGTCATGCCCTACTCCTCTGTCACCGCTTCCACTACTGGCACCCTGGTAAAGCTTGAACCTGGACAAATAGCCAGAGGCACAGCTCTGACCCTGTTTAAAACCTCAAGGTTTTGTTTTTGAGAGTGTTGCACTGGCTGAATGTGTGCAAAAAATGCATTATTTAAACTTAATGCAATAATGTATTACCCTGTTTGATCACAGTGTTAAATATATAAATTCAGTTTGTATACAGTATATGCAATAGAGAAAAACTGCAGATCACACGACATTTGTATTGTAATCTGAATCCACGAGCACATAATGTCCACATCTTAGGACAGATGCTTTATGGTATAAAGACAAAATTTTGTTGGAAATTTTATAAAACACAAAAAGGTTCATCACAGTTTCCTGAATTGTTGTTGTTGTTGTAACAACAATAATAATAATAATAATAATAATAATAATAATAATAATAATTTATTTATACCTGAGTGGACCTTATACAAAACAAGTTTTTCACATACAGACATGAAACATCATGCATCTTGGATTGAGGGACTGAGGGTGTCAGTTATTCAATTATTATTGGAAAACAAAACAAAAAAAAGTACTTTTAGAATATTGCTATATTGTAGAGCTAGATCTGGTGATACTGCTCCCAATTGTTTTAGAGACTATAATGATGATATAAACTGAGTCAAATTAACTGCTTAAAAATGTGGATACCATGCTTGCAAGGGATACAGATCAGCCATAAATCTCATTAAAATGCAAAACATTATGCCAAATATTGTGTAGGTTCCCCATGTGCCACCTGGGCATGACTCCACAAGACCCCTGGTGGTGTAATGAGGTGCCTGGTACCAGGGCGTTAGTGGCATCTTTTGGGCGCTGTGGGTTGTGGGCTGTGCCCTCCATGGATCAAAATTATTTGCCCAGCGCATCCCATGGGTGCTCGATTGGATTGGGATCTTGGGAATTTGGAGGTCAAGTTTGGCGTTCTTGGGATATTTGCCTGCTGCCCTTGTATTATGGTAAGCATTGACATTTTCGGTGAGTTGTTTAGCCTTTATTCCTCTTGGGCATTATCCCCGTGAGGCTTGGGTTCCCACGACTCTGTCACCATGATTCTGTCTGGTATATTATTAATAGTTAATGTTAAGGTTGATGGTTGTTCTTTTGATCTTAGATATATACGTAGTATAGAATGGTTGCTCTATATATTCATCATATATAAATATGAATTCATTCATCTTCTATACCACTTATCCAGGTACTTGGTTGTAGACTTTGGTCCCTGGAGACTTTGGGCACAAGACAGGATTGTGCACAATTGACAAATTCCCAATCCATCACAAGGAACAAACACAAACAGATACAACAAGTAGCCAAATCTCCATGTCTTTCCTCTGGAGAACCCGGAGGAAACCCACCACATACAGTAGACCAGAGTCTGGAATCAAGCCATCAACCCTGAAGGTTCGAAGCCTCAGTACTAACCACTACACCACTGCGCCGACTGTGTGTATATATATATATTCCCTGAAATTCTATTGAAATGCCTGGCACTCTCTATGTATCTGTCACCTGCCTCCCAAGTGCACAACACACTAATAGAGGCAGAGAGGAGATGAATGCCCTGGAGAAGCCTCATCTCTTGTTGAATGCGTGGCTTTTACTTACGCTTGCCCCCCCAGACAAAACAAAGTTCAGGAATGTAAACACAGATAGGTGAAGAGGGCCATGTTTTGAAGAAAAACTCCTTTTCACAGTCATTAATAATTGTGGTAAAGTGACCATGTGACATAAAGACAGAATGAATCATTTCCTCGGTCTGTGTTGATGTGGCTGAGAAGTGGCGGACATGTTTTCACCCACTGGCTGCAGAGTGGACATTTTCTCAACAGCCCTTGTCAAAAGTGAGAGAGAGAAAAGGAGAAAGAGAGAGAGAGAGAAAGAGAGAGAGAGAGAGAGAGAGAGAGAGAGAGAAACTAAGAGTGCTTGCGATATGATGTGCTACATTTAGCCGCGCAAGGCCACCAGCTGAAAGGGAAAAAAATTACAAAGAGAGATCCTAGTTGGATTTGTCCTTCCACGGTGTAGGATTTATTATTAGAAAGGACATAAACAGACTAATTAAATCACAGCAGTGGAGGCTGAGATGACAGCTGGTGCTGTGTGTGACCAAACAGATTCCTATCAAAGAGCAGGAGGCATGGCTCACTCAATCCAGCCTCTACGGGAAGCTATTTTAAGAGGCTCTCCATCGAACGCACATGCTTTATATGCTAAATGAGGGCTGAATGTACAGGCAGGCTGATTGCACAGAACCATGCTCATCCAGTCATTGATGGCTCTAGGTACATTAATAGATTGAGGTGCTTTGTTTTTTTTTGTTGTTTTTTTGGGGTTTTTTTTTTTTTAACACGTGCCAAAAAAAAGATGTGAAAATTTTCATACCTTGCTGGCACCGACTTCCTTTACACATTATAGGGAAGAATGTGACTGACATGGTGATGCATTGACAGGATGATACATGACAACTCGTGTAGGCCTTACCTGTTTTTAATCTGCAGCTCTCAATAGTTAAAGAACCCATTCCAATATCACTGCACATAAATTTTAAATGTGTACTTGTTTTTTTTTTTTTTTCTTTCCACACAAACACACAAATTGTAAAATTTGGCTCTGTGGAGCAATACCTCAATTTGGCAGGAATATGAATAATTAATGCAAGCTTTTAAGCACTGTTATTGGTGAGACCGCAAATCTGAAACCATTGACGAAGGGGGGAAAAATATGGTTTTAACAAGTCAATAATGGCAAGAGCAATGGGAACAACTTAATCAATGGTACCGCTACATTTGCAAACAAGAGCTTGAATGATAACAGCAATAATTGCTTATGCTCCTCTCAGATTTTTCCGCACTTTCTCTCTTTCGTGTGATGTCATCTCCTATTGATTGCGTTCGGAATGCCATAATGAGAAGTTTTGCAGATTTATTTATTTACAGCATTTTTTTACTTATTTGCACAAGGTTTATTATTATATTTTATTTATTTTGATTTTTTTGTAGGCAACTCCTTCACCCCTCTGCCAGTGGAAATTTGCAAGACATACTTGCGGCTAAACCAAAAAGGATTAACTTCCATATCCAACTGAGAACACAGATAATGCTGGGTAATTGGTAAAAAATGAAGATGAATGGGACAGCAAGATAAGGACCAATTAGCTCCTCCATGCTTACAGCTGCGGTCCCGCTACAGATCCATCTTTGGAGTCGTGGCCTCCTCTGCCAGGAGAAGCGAGGCAGAATTAGCGTTCCTGACCCGGTTGGTGGTGGTGGGAGGCCCACCCATCATCTACCCTTCACTTTGTCTTTAATTCCGTCTCTGTCACACACCTGTCACCAATCCCATCGCGCCCCTGACAGCTTAGCGCCAGGGTTGGGCCAGGTCTGAACACGTTAACTCGCTAAACTCGCTAAACTAAAGAAACACACGAGCACACAAACACACGTACACACACAAGCCTTTAAGTTTGCACTGCTTATTTCATTATGGCAGCATCATCTGGTTGGTGATACACACAATTCCCCCATCTAATTATGGGGAGGATTTAAGGTCCATTAACGTTGCCGTGGCGAGGAATCAGATGCAAAATGGCACCCAGTGGCCACTGGAGCAGCTTTCTTCTCACCTCCTTTTTTCCATTTTCTTAGCCCTCAGATTCTAAACACTTAAGCTTTGATTTTATTTTCTATTTCTTGGACTTCGAGGGAAACATTCTGTGTGCTGGAATCAGCCAGGTGTTAGTTAGGAGGCAGCGGACAGCTTTTCTCCAGTGGATGAAGGTTCTGGTTCAGGTCAGTTTAACCAGCAGGAATGGATCACTGTTTATTTGTCTCCCGGGCAGCATGTCGCACATGTTTTGCTTGGTTTGTGATCCATAATTATGGCATTTCCTGTGAGTCTATAGAGCAATCTGTATTGTGCAAGGGAGTACCCCAACCCCCAATGCACTGCCGCCCTCATCACCAGCACCAGCACCACTACCTCTGTGTAAAGAACCCAGGAAGCAATCAAAGGGGGCCAAACATTCAGTCTGATCGCTCAGGATGTTTGTCTGTTTGGCTCAAACTCGGACCTGCTGTCTCTCTTTTTTGTTGCGATTAGTAAAACCGATGCAAAGAAGAGGGCGACTGTGTTGAATATTTAATGCAGGGGGTGGCATTAGCCTGTTCAATTTACATCGACACAAAGACAACACAAGCAATGCAAGTCCAGAGGAGAACAGAACGTCCTTCACACTCTGCCTCGGCCTGTCTGTGTCTCAGACAAGATGCAGACAATGCAGAAAATCTGCATCAGAAAGGAACCTTTTTAAGTGGAGGGCACCAGAATAGGAGGAGGACACAGAACACCAGAATGCACTCGGTAATTAAATATTGCACTCCTGTAATGTTATTGGTATTATCATTTTTACTGTAGATACATTGCACTGCACAGCATTTAATCCAAACCTAAAAAATAATTCGAGTTTTAGGTTAGTTGGTATGTAAAGAGGTTTCTCTAAAAGGGTTACATGAACAGCTGCTCTAATGCAGAATGAAATCAAGCTCTAGTCACAACATAGCAAAGTTCCCCACGACTGTAGTCATCGCTATATCTGTCAAATGATTTAGAGTCCTACCCTCCATTCCAGATGCATAATATGCTCAGAAATAGTACATATTAGGTATTCAGGGTATAAAAAACACATACACACACATACACACACACACACACACACACACACACACACACACACACACACACGCAGAAAGAGAGAGAAAAAAAAAAGGGAAGAAACATCGCTCTGCCTAAACCAGATAGCAGCACTGTATGTATTTTTACAGTCCTGTTTTTCTTTTTTCCTACTTCTAGTGATATGACCTTTCGGGTTTATTATAGTAATGATCGCGCATGGTGAGAAAATACACTCGGAGACAAGAATGGAAAACACTGTCTATTTCACTTAAAAACCTAATTTATGTGGCAATTAATAGCTGAAAGAAGCCGCAACTCCTCCCTGGTAGGCTGAATAAAACTGGCCATATTTTTCCCTCTTATCATGTGGGTGACTCCAATTGGCCACCCTGTCACAGTAGAGTGCTTGATATAAACAAGAGATTGCACAGACATCCAGGAATCAATATTAGGATGGCTTCAGTACCAAACATCATTTGTCTCGGCCCCCGTTTCTTTGACCAAACGAAGTATTAATTCAAATCATAAATCTGAGGGTGATTTAAATCCCGGAATGAGAGGCCTGCCTGCCTTTAATGATTTATTTTCTACATTTCTGCGAGCGAGAGATTTGTCCATATGTGGTGACAGGTCACCTTCAAACGCCAGAGGCAGACTGTTCATCACCATGCAGACTAGCATCTCATCGCTGCGAGTAAATATTAAAGTAAAAGAATCCAATTGATTGTGGATGGGCTGGAGAGGCATCGCTGCCATATATTTTACTCACAGTCGCTAATGCCTCTCTCCTCCTGCTACCTCCCCTCCCCTGCCGATGCTGGGCCCCGAATTATTATTCTTCTGGGAGCAGGCGTGCTCAAGGTTACAATTTAAATTGTAAAAAGATAAAAACAGTTTCTTATTAGCTTCATTGCCATAGCCTTGCCTATTCCGATTCACATTTATCTCGATTTCAGTGACCTCGAAGCCCCAGTGTTGTTAGCCGTGGACGGATGACCTCAACGCCGATGCATTCTCTTTTGTTAAATCTGCTTAGGATGCTTCCTGTTTGGGCCGAATACACGGTGTCATATGCAGCTGGGAAATCCTAAACACATGGCGGATATATTCAGGGTGGAAATCACACGGGTAATTCAGCTTGGGGATTAAGGGTATCATATGCAATGGATTTGTGGTTTTTACACTGCAGTTTGATTTCCACAAAGAAATCGCTTTAAGTAATGTTGCAATAAAAAATAAATAAATAAATAAATAAAAAGATCTAAATGTATCTAAAAAATATTAATTGAAGCAGGACATTCAAAGGCAATTTTCTCCACCAAATTGAATTAGTGACTTACTTAATAGCTATTAGCTAAGTGCTCATGAGTGCTTTTACTTTGCTGCTTTTTTCTTTTTAAAAGAGCTCTACCTGCTAATTATGGGTTTCCAAACAAATAATGTTTGCTCAAAGAGCCACTACGACTCTTGTTGCATGGAAATATAGCTTTAATTGAGATGAAAAATTTCACACAACCCGAGAGCATTATAGTCGGTCGCTTATAGTACACGCCATTGCAGTGTTGCAGTTTCAGAGCAGTGGCCCAGTCTGTCAGTTTAAAACTAAAAATAAACGGAGACAACATATCTCTGAACTTGAACAGGAGATGAGTGATGTGTGTGTGTGACTTACCCACGCTGGAACTGAGGTCTCCGTTCTCGGAGTCAGCGCCATGCTGCGTGCTGTTGGCGTGGTAACTGCTCATCACCTCCAGCTTGATCTTCTTTACTTTCATTGCCTCGGCGATGGCGGCGTTGGTCGCGGCGGCTGCGGCGGCAGCTGCGGCTGTGAGACCTGCGAGAGGAGACAAGCATTTAACCAACGGCAATGAAATTTAGAAAACGGAGCCGTGCTGATTATCAGATTTTTGCATGTGGATGCCAGAGAGAGCGGAGAGAAATTACGCTTGTCATCATAGGCCTCTGAGTAAGTGACTAGTTAATATTTAAACAGACTGGAAGATCTGAATACGCCACGTCGCAGCCCTCAGATAGAATGTTTGACAAATTGCATGGCGCAAATACCTTCCAGTGGTGATAAAGACAGATGATCTTACAGGTAAAAGGACAGAGAATGACACAAATCACTTTGCAGCTCCTCGACACTGTGCATGCTAAAACTACCAATATGTCAGTTGATCCTCCTGGATGCGCCATAAGTAGAGGATAACATTAGCATCCTCCTCATCACGGTTAGTTTTCTCTTATACAACTGATCATCACAATGACAGGATGTGTTCAGTCGGAAGTCTGACTGCTGACGTCGACGACGTCGTCTCTTATTTTTCCCGCCCGCACTCTCACTGTCTCCCCAAATACAGAGCAGACGCCGCAGTCTTTTGATGGTGACAGATGGAGTTGGGATAACATTTCAGAAGTGACATGTTGCCATGGTTTCTGTTTGTAAATAAACGGGTTGGGGATGTATGACAAAGTGGGAATGACAAATCAGCATCAGGGAGAAGCTTCCAATACAAAACAAACACACACACACAGATTCTTAATGTTGTTTTGCATTTTAAATTTAGTAGGAGTTTGTAAATCATAAAAAGCGGATAAGACTAAGGTAATATAATTAACATGCCCTGCCAAAGCTTTTTCCATTTCCATATTGATCTAAAAGCACATCATGGAAAACCAGTGGAACATTTAAAATAAAATTGATTGGATTTCGGCAAGAAAATATTGTTATAATAAAAAAATCCACACGGTTACATTCACAATGTGCATGATTCCATCAACTCTATTGTCATTCACATGGCACCTAAGCGAGAACAACGACCCTGGGATTGTACTTTTTTCGACTCCACCTCTTGTAATAAGTGAGCTCCATTGTGTTTAATTCGGTTAAAAGAGACACCAAGGTGCAGGAGAAGAGCAAATTACTGTCTTGCTGTCTTTTTGTCATTTTTGATACACCTGAGCAACTTCCAGAGGCTGAAAGAGAGAGCTGTGAAAGAAGCCTTGAATTGATGAATTGAGATTAATGAAATGATGAGAACGGATGAATGAGAGCAGACTACACTATTGAGAAAGCAACAGAGGAAAACATTTTGTGTAATACAACAGCGTGGTAAAGTTTTCAGAGTGAAGCTAAGAATGCACAGTGAGCATTCATTCATTCATGCATCTTACATGGTGGCACGGGCCTGGAGCCAATCCCAGGAGACGTCGGGCATAAGGCACAGTACGGGGTGACAGTCCAATGCAGGACATACTCGCACACTAGGGGGAATTTTGGAAAGGCAATTAGCCTAACCTGTATGTCTTTAGACTGATGGAGGAAACCGGTGTGACCAGAGGAAACCCACCAAGCATGGGAAGAACGTGCAAACTCCATGGAATCAAACTATCGAGTCTGGAGGTGCAAGGCAACAGTGCTAACCACTCCACCACCGTGCTGCCGCACAGCGAGAATGTGCTACAGAAATAGTAGTAGAATACATCTGTATTCAGACTTCAGACATGACTACGCACTTAAGTGCTATTTAGAAGTTAAGCCAGAGTTAAGCGTGGTGCTGAAATGATGACGGTTATCTTGCGGGATGGATCAGCCTGGGTGCGGATTAGAATTAATTCCAGCTCCTTTGTCTGACACTTTGTGGTAACCAAAATGCATCGTGCTGAAATGCATGTTTAGTGAATACGTTCCAAAAAAAACATAGTAACTGCAGTTACAAAACTTTAGACATAAATGATATACACTGCATTATTCTTTTAAAGTATATTAAAAAGTTTTTTTTTTTTTTTACACAGAGGGCATCGGAGGAGACACATCTTTATTCAAAGACATTGCTTATCCCTAGGGACAGATTTTTATGGATAAAATTATGAAAGATAAAATGAAAGTGAGCTGTACTGTAAGGGTACCCGATGAGGGCTCACACAGAGTATCGTTCAAACTGTCTTTGTGTTTTCTATACAGTATAGCACATCAAATTAACCAAAGAATTGCTATTAAATTATTAAATAGGCAACTGAAAATACCTTATTAAAACACACACACCTTGATTTAGTACCTTTTAGTTTCATTATGTTGTGTGCACTATTAACTATGGACTACTAAGCCGTTTATAATGCAATTAGCAAAGAAGCTATATTGTTAAGTTTGCAGTAATCACTGTGATATAATATATCATATATATGATACAATAGTTGAGAAAATGCATACAGTATAAGGATCATTTGTTTTTTAATGATGAATACTGTACAAAAAATTATGGCGGCAAAGTAGCGTTTCGGTTAGCACTGTGGCCTCACACCTCCAGGGTCGAGGTTCGATTCCTTCCTCTCGTGTGCGTGGAGTTTGCATTTGTTCTTTCATTTCTTGGAATTCCTCCAGGTACTCCGGTTTCCTCCCACAGTTCAAAGACATGCAGATTAGGTGAACTGGCCTTCCCAAATTGCCCATATGTGTGTACTGTATGTTGGATGTGCCCTGCTATAGCTTGGGACCCTGTCCAGGGTGTACTCTACCTCATGACCAAAGTCTCCTGAAATAGGCACCAGGCTCCCTGAATGATTATACGAGTCAAAAGTTTGGACACACCTTCTAATGTTTTTCTTTCGATTTTTATGATTTATTTTTTCACATTATAGAACAATACTAGAGATTTAAAAACTATGAAATAACACACATGCCATTATGTGAGTAAGTAAAATCAACAACTAGAACGGCGGTCAGCTGTTCTGGAACAGTTCTTGCAAAAAATGTACAGTATTGTTAAGTGCATTTGCCAAACCCATCAAGCATCAAGCACTCACATGAAGACCCAGGAAAGCAAGACTAAAACCTACCTCTGCTGCCGAGGTGAAGTTCATTCAGAGTTGCCAGCCTCAAAAATCACCAATTAACAAACAGCACCTCAGAGACACATCTTAGTATCTTCTGTTCAAATTACATTATTGCATATTTCGGATGCTTTCAGCTTTGTTTTACAATGTAGAAAGAAAAAAAAATCAAATAAGAACATGAAATTAGAAGCTGTATCCAAACTTTTGACTGGTAGTGTGAGCAATTTTACTCTCACTGTAAAACCCAGACTGTATGGATATCCTGTAGACCGTGATTAGATTTTTTTTTTTAAGATAAGTTTAGTATTTTTCGTTTCGAATTGTCTCTTGCCACACCATGTTACATTTGACAGCTAGCATCTTCAGCCGACAATTTCTAGCTTTCATTAAAGACAAGTGATAATGTTTGAAAGTGATGATCAAGGCACTATTGGTGAACCTCTTCTCCTACTTGGGACCAAAAAAAACAAGTGACAAACCCAGAGGTGTGAACTACTTCGCACAATCTGAATGAGACACTCAGAAAATCTGCTCAAGCGTTTTGCTTAAGCATGACCATTTCTGAACGTGTGCAAATCTCTGTACGTAAATATTCATGTACCTTTCGGTTTTTACTCAATGTCTCTGAGCCGCATAATTTTAAATAAATGTCCAAATTTGTCAGTTTCCTCTTACATGCAGATAAGATAACATATCCCAATACAAGTGTAGTGCATCAGCAGCTAATGCCTATCGTACTGGTCATTTCATCCTG
This sequence comes from Clarias macrocephalus, assembly GCA_011419295.1. Taxonomy (NCBI): domain Eukaryota; kingdom Metazoa; phylum Chordata; class Actinopteri; order Siluriformes; family Clariidae; genus Clarias; species Clarias macrocephalus. The sequence continues at coordinate 215,419 of JAAGKR010000346.1, forward strand.
TCTGGATGTCGACGATTGGTAAATTAATCATCGCTTGGCTGTCACGTTTCACTGACATGACTTGACGATGCCATTAGTGCTCGAGTGTCTGCGGGCTAAGCACGCGGGCCTGAAAAGATCGAGCATGTGGCGTTAGTACACCACCCCGCTTCCTCAGCAGCTGATAGGCAGATGGCGCTGGGTACTGTTTGCAGCTTGGGACGAAGGTGCATCTCATTTCCTGGCCTTGTTTGCATTTTAGAATACATCAGGACCATATTGACGTACAGTATACATGATGTCAGAGTGGCCGCACTCGTTTGCTAGCACGCGCTGCTGTTCCATATGCATGGCCCCCGGCTGCACGTGAGCTGGGTGAGAGAGCTACTCCTCGCCGTAATGGATGTGGCCTCCAGTCCAGCTGAAGGTCAGCTTTCATTTACGTATAATCAGACAGAGTCAACTGTTTTCTAAATAATGTGCATGGCAGGCAGGTGGTGGAGGGAATAAATAAACTGGAATCAGCTTTAGGACGTTGTGTATGATGAATTTCGCCGTTCAGGTAGTTAAACAGCTTTCTTATCGGTACTACTGTACTCGGCACATCTCATCCTATTTAATAAGAACTTACGATAACCTCTTTCCCAATGTGTGCATGATATCGAGAATCAGATTATCATAAATTTCTGCTTTACTTAATCAGAGTTCATGCTTCAAATCTCCAGTGCTCTATTAACAGGTGACCAAAACACACACAGAGGCACGAAATTATCTGTTGCAATTTATTTACTCAAAAATATTGCTTTCCTGCATTAGCCACCCAAATTCTGTCCACTCTTTATCCAAACATTTCTGTCGCACGTTCCACTCCTTCCTCATTCGCACGAATTAGCATGCACAGCAACAAGTGCAGAGATCGCACTCTTTGGATTTTTTTTAAAGTCACCTTTAAATAGCAAGTCTCGCCACCGGTCTTCATGTCCACGGAGGAATCTCCTCAGCCGTAAACAAACAGCGGAGGTGTCCGGCGGGCCGGGAGGGGAGCCGCTTCACAAATAACGAATTGCATGGCACTGTCGGAGTGTGCACCAAAACAGCAAATAATGGAGATGGGGTCTGATCATGGCCCTTGAAGCAGCTGTCATATTAAATAATAATGAAGGATCTATTAATATGCAAAGGAACCAGCAGCAGACTGGCTTAACGCTGTCATGCCTCGGCATATTGTCAGAATGTTCATTATTAATTAACATGCAAGCTGCCCCATACCTGTGCAGTGTCAGAACATTCTTCTAACAAATACTGAAAGTATGTGCCCCTTCTACTAATAGTGTAATTAAATTAAAATCAGATTAACTTCACATCAGTACACAAAGAGTGACTTAGTAGCAGCGGTGCTTATCTACTGCCTTTTCAGCCCTTAATAAAGAGGGAAGTGAAATCACACTAGATTTATCAAAAGTGGAGACAGAAAGGGTGCGGCAGCATTCCGATGCAGAGCTTTGTGTCGGGTGGAGGAAAGTGAACGCTACACACTCCGTTTGTATTGCAAGCCATTTTACCATCTATTGCGTGTAAAAGAGGGAACCAGAGAAAGCTGCATTTAATTTGACTGATGTGTTTATGACAGGGTAATTTCACATGTGTAAAGCGGAATATGTAGAAGTCTGAGGGCACACAACATTTCATTAACCCCATTTGGTGTGGACTCTACAGCGATGGGCTGCTGTCCAGATCATAATGAAAGACGTCTGACTAGTATAGGGATACACTTCAGCTTTTATGTTCATCCCTGTTTGCCCATGTTTCCCTTTTTTAATCTGGTTAGTCAATGGGCTGTTTGCAGTTCTTAACAGGATAATGTTCTGTAGAGTTACTTCAAGTTAGACTAATGCATGTTGGAATATGAGGAATAGAATAAAAAATGTGTGTGCATGCATACAATGCATCTGAGGTCCTGTCCAGGTATATACTGTATGGCTAAGGGACTGTCAATGTGCCACTGAGTGCATACATATCGCCTTGGAGAGATATCCGTCATTTCAGTGGCAGTTACTTATGGGGACGGGATTGCCAGCTTGACACTTAATTGTATCTGAGCAGTTGAGGGTGAGGGACCTTGCTTGAAGGACCAACAGTGGAAGCTTGGCAGTACTGGGCTCGAATCGGGCAGCTTATGATCATGAGTTCAACACTATGCTACCTTGTTGCTGCCACGGTGCCACCATATGCCTACGTTTTGCTTTGTTTCTTTTTACCACTCCTTTTACCATGGCTGCTAAACAGCTTGCTACTTTGTTATAGTCTAGTTCTTATTTGATAAGAAGAAGATAAGACACTTTTGAAGTGTTCGCAAAGTGCCAAGATATACATACGTTACTGATACATGGGGTATTATTCCTGAATCCAATCCTCTTGTTGTATATAAACTACAAGCAGTAATTCCAATTCATTTATACTTAATTTGCATTTACCTGAGAAGGCACAGGGGAAGATGCCACATAAGGTACATACAGAATAATCATGCACAAATGAGCACATTTTGAAAGCATGATAATGGTAAAATAGTCAGTCTAGTTTTTTTTGTCTTTGTCTTTTTTTTTTTTTTTTTATCATGTAAAGAGACATTTTTCCCCCAACATGCCCACCTTACGCCAAAGTATTTATAAATTTTTATGAAAAAAAATAAATGCTGCTCATGCTGATGAATTATTTTTTTCTAAAAGCAGAAGGATGAAAAAGTTAATTTTCTAAAAATTCTATATATACGTACACCTGGACAGGGTCTGAGAGTGCTACACATGTAATATAGAGGTCCCCAAATTTGAAAAGCTTCATATCTGTTAAGAGATAAATGTATTTACACGACAACAAGGTGATTTAGCAATTGAAGAGGAGTACCTGGTTTAGCATTTGAAGAGAAATACCTCCTTCTGAGAATCAGCAGGGAAAAACATGACTTCCTTTCTACAGCCCAAGCTTAAAATAAACAGCATGCAAATAACCTTAATAAAACAATGAATGAAAGCCCCATGTATACGTTTTGGCAGATCGCTTAGCCTGGAGTGAGCTGCAGGTTTCCATGCTGTCTGATCATTTTCTAGATTTAGTAGGGACATTTTTTACTTTTTTTCCCCCCCTAATTCATGTTAAATGGAGTCACCTGATCGAAACTGAAAGGGGCATCGTGTATAACAGCAGGGCGTGCTTTTAACAACCCATCCTGTAAGAACAGAATGACATTTTACAGAAGAACATCTTAAGATGTGTCTTAACTGCAACTGCACAGCTAACGTTTAAGCACACTGAAACATTTGGCAGCCTCTCATTAGAAACCTTTCACTGAACACGCTGAAGGCGAACGATCACAGATATGGCATTTTATAACCGGTTCTGACACTTCATAAAGAATGAATTAACGGTGTAATGGCATGTGCTGTAGTACTTGTGACGTTGCCAGATAAGCAAATTAGCAGTTATGCTCTGTATGGTGTGATCCCAAAGCTGTGTGACACTTCTAAGATGACTGAACGCAATCGTAATCAGTATCTCATCCATGAAATCATTATGGATTTAGTTTTTTCATTGCCAAAAATCCAATACAATATTACTTTGATCCGTAAACAGGAAGTCTTCCAATCACAGGAGCACTGAAACAAGCTTATGTGTAAATCTATCAGCAAGCTTATCTTGCTTTGGACATGCACATATCAAAGTTTCTGCGATTATTTTTTTTTCTTGGGGAAAAAAAAAAGGATTTTTTTTCCAGACAAATCTGAAACTTACCAGTCATGTGCATGTTAAAAAAAACATTAACATAATAGACAAATAGCTTGACGAAAGAATAATAGTGGCCTCAAATCAGTTTGACAATTTATTGAACAGTAATGATTCAGCAAAATAATATTAGCTATAACGAAATATCTGTAACATGTCACATCTGACGCAGGTTTAAAAAAAAATGGGCAAAATGTAGTCAAAAGGCTACCTGGAAACGTTTGATTATCTACTTTTTGCATGATAGTAAAGTCCTCTGTTGCAGTCTTGAAAGTAAACATGTCAAATGTGTCTTCGCAGCTTGCATTGCACATAAGGTGCTGAACTCGATGAGCTCCTAAACAAGCAGTTTGCAAGCTGTTGAAAAAAATTAAACCCTAATAATCAAGGAGCGGTGTCATCATGAGCACCTTTTCTGTCTCATCAGGAGCACCTTTAATGGGTAGTTTCGCTATCAAAACACATATGTCCTGTTTCGGGATAGTTTTTGTTATAGCTACATTTTATATGAGCATTACAGTTACAGGTTTTTTTTTTTTTTTTGGTTTGTTTATTTTTACATATATATAACCAATTACCAGCTAACAGAATCCCTGATACATATCTGAATAAACAATCTTCCAACATAGTGGATCCTGAAATACATATCTTCGTGTCTGAAAATTGTCACTCGCGATCTTTTTGTATACTTACAACGTCCTTCTGATCGTGACAGGTCGAACCCAATTTAACCATCACAATCCTTGTAACAATATGTCGCTTTTCAGCAAGGCCAGTATGCCAATTAGATGGAGCATGTTGGCATTTTTTCGTTGTTGTTTTTAGAACCTAAAAGAGTTTTGTTAAATACAACTGGTCCAACCAAGTCCAAGATTCATTCCATGAATGCTGATGTACAGTATAGAGCAACAGCAGTGGGATGTTTAGCAATATGTATCACTGTGCTTCACATGTGTTCTAATAATAGTTACTTGCCGTCAGTCACCAGCTTAAAGCTACATTGTTAATATGCTCATTGTGTGTTTTGCTTTACAACAGTCAAGCTGTTGTAACAAGGTGATAATAAATGGTGATTGTGGAGCTGTTGTATGAAAGCAATATCACACACAATGTCATGCTGTTGTACTGCGATGCCTTTCAGCACTCGGGCTGCACTTCCGTCCCTACGACCACATCGCAGCCATGCTGGTATCCAGTACAACAGCACTCCGTCCCTTGCTTAATTAGGATATGATACTGACAAGGATGCTAGGATACTGAGATATTGAAAAACCATCATGTTGTTATCTTGGGTCACTATGTTTCAACCAGCTGGCCAAAACCCTCACATTTCCAGGGTGTACCACTCGAGTATTTTATAAAGTTTAACTTATTTAGTTTGTCTGCTTCTTGTACAATTGAATACTTTGATACATTAAACTAGCGATTTTTTTTTTTTTTTACAAATGTTCCTACATGAATGTTTGCTATTTACTGTATCACTTCTTATTTGTTTATGATTACTCAATATTAAATTGGCATAACAAAGATAATTATCTTCGGTTCTGTATTCCCACTCGACATATCAAACAACCCAGAAATGCTAACATGCTGCTGAATTACGGAATTAGCTGTCCATTAAATATTTTGACAATGCCATGCAGTGACAGTTTAATGGTAGACATCCTCACCATGCTCAAGATTTTTATTAGATAGATCTTCACATAATAGAACTGGAGCGATAAATTATTCATTTCAGTTGTGTAACATAGATCATTGGTAGGACTCTTAGCGTTAGCATTACACCTGTAATCACATTCCTGCTGGGGACGGTTGTAAATAACATGCTGCCTTGCAAAAGAGCTGAGCAGCAAATTCATTAGTGCAATAAAAGCAAAGCATAACTGGAGGAAAAAAAAAAAAAGAAAGAAAATAAACAAAGCAATGTTATTCTTTATATTAAGGCTAACTTAACTGATAATATGTACGCCTCTATTTTCTATTTATTCCAGTTCATATTATTTTTGAACTTCCCTTAATTTGAACCATTAACACAACTTAAACATGATTACCACAGTAACTGAGCGAGTTTACACATATTAAGTGATGTTTTGTTAAGTGGTAGACAAATACACCCACACTGACTAATATTTATTCAATCCACTATTAAAAATGCTAGAAGTGTCCACGTCAAACCAGGACTTTTGTGCAGAATAACAGATTTACACAGTTATGACAGTAAAGCCAGACAGCAGTCATTCCCAATCCATTAGTGTGTGTATGTGTGTGTGTGTGTGAGAAAGTTGTCCTACAAGCCCCGCCCTCGATAACCCGCCACGCTCTGTTGTTCCTGCTGTTATACACCTCCCTCACCTATGCGGCTTGACTATGCGAGGACCGACGCACGGAAAGATTGAAACCTAATCACAGCGCCAAAACTCGCGGAGAATCATGATGAACCGTACTTACGGCCACCGCGCGAAACTGCGTAGGTGAGATAGGGGTATTAGTAGTTAACAGATTATGGGCCAGACTTTGCTGAGTGATGAAGGTAGAATAATTATAAAGGTCTTGACTAAAACAACATGCATGAGGAAGCACAAAGGAGTTTTCATTTTCTGCAATGGAAAAGTCCTCTAACTAGTTACTTTTAGTTTACTTTTATGTAATTAGTTACTTTAAAAAGTAACGTCCCCCAACACTGCTCATCCCAGCGTATCACTAGTGCTTAGATAGCAGCAAGGTAGAAAGTTTTCTATGCCTAAGCTATGTTCGGACTGCCTGCTTCACAGCTGAAACGTTGGCCTCCAAGGAATTCCTTTAATGGCCCAAACACATGGAAATGTCTTGGAGCATGGTGAGAACTGTGCAGAGAATATGGCACTAACTCCCGGCCAAGTTGCTGCGATGTGCAAGTGGTGTTTGTGTGTACAGTTCTCTTCTACAAGTTGGGAACAAGTTAGAGAAATTTACGAGAAATTCCATTAAAAGTTCCAGTTTGACTTGAACGACCCATGTACAATAGCATTCATAAATTATGTTGTTCATGTTGAGGATGTTCATTTACTAATCTCTGGTATTATTGCTATGAAGGTGGTTAACGAAAGTTAAGCATAAATTAATATTTGGTAATTAATTTGTTGACTTGATTTACTGTGTAATAACAGTCTGGCTCATGATTTGTTAAGCGAAGATTTATGTGCAGCATTATGTAAAATTTATTTAACTCTTACATGTTGTACATATATACTGCTTCATTCACAGTCTTATCATTTTAATTCA